>JANSVA010000005.1:42607578-42620965 GCA_025504915.1 Erythroxylum reticulatum
CAATGCCCCTCATGAAGTCTTATCATTCTGACACTTTATTTCCCTTAACCTATAACATAATATCTTACTCACATTAATATGCCAATTAACTCCAACACAATTTGATCTAGCAAAACCCCAAGTTAATTTAATCATGCTCATTCCTAAAAAAAAATTCCAGGGTCTAACAATATCTCTTATGCTAATATGGCTAGAAACAACGCCTTCCTCTTCTAGAGTGAAGCAGAAGCTTATGCTTCATCTGGGATCTTGACTATCTCTATGAGAGAATTAAATGTCACATGCCATGAAGTAAAATCTCTGATCTTAATCCAAATAGCGTTGAAAAAAAGGCAGAGAAAGAAAAAATGAATTCTTGTTTCTGTTCCTTCCTTACACAAACAGCATATTTGTTCTAGATTTAGAATGAACTCAAGTCAGTCCATTATTACTACTATGTTCTTGACCACTAGCCATAGGAGTAAAGCTGTATTTGGTCTAAGCATTTTATTCCAGATAACTTTAATCCAGGGATCATCTTGGTCTAAGTGATAAACCCGTTTCTTATAGATTTTTCTAGAAAAGCTCTCAATAGGAGTTCCAAGCCACAAATAACAATCCTAGGAGTTAGAATCAGAAGAGTAATATGGTTTAAGGTGCAAGACTGCATCAGGAAATTATAGCCAGTCATTATGGTTAATAAGAACAGCAACCTTTGTTTTGTGATCTAGCCCTGAAAAAGCTAATACAACATTAAGGTTTTTGGGAAAGTGACCAAATCCAGTCCAATTGTCATGCCATAAGAAAGCAGTCTTTCCATTCTTAATTTTGCAATAAACTTCATAACTACTTCATCCCTTTTAAAAAATATATGTTTAAGAAACCAAGAATAGGATGATCTAGATAAAAGGGATGATAAGTTGTTCCCTTTCAAAAAGTAACTATGAAGTCATCTTATCTATAATGAATGCTTGTCTTGAATCATTCTCCAAAGTCTTTTTATCAAAAAGACATTGTTATCAACTGATATGTGTTTAATTATTGATATATTTAATCATTTATACTTAGCATTTAATGATACAAAAATGCTTAAGATACTCACTTTAATTTATATATAATTTTAGGTACAATTTGGAAGCAAAGAAATTAAAGTGAGTCGAAATTACTACATTTGGGTTGTTTTTTGAAGATCAATTTTTACTTGTCTTCATGAAGTAAGAAGAAGAAAATTAAAAGACAAGAAAAATGGAACACAAAGAAGAAGAAAAATTTAAAAGCAAGCAACATTTGAAGGCATAAAACGACAGCAAAAGGAGGAATTAAGAGAATAAAATGCAGGCAAAAGGCAGGCAATGCCTGTGCACAACGCAGACGTTGTGCATCATGGGCTGCGTTGTGCATGAAACTCAGGCAACGCTGCACATAATGCAAATGATGTGCTTTAAATGCACATTACGTCTGCATTCCAAGAGGAGGGTGTTAAGTGAACAAAGAGTGTGAACAGAGGGGAGAGTAGAAAACACTCAATCTTTATTTATCCCATTAATAAAACAATGCATCATTGTGGGCGTGAAGCAGGGTCTACGGCTTGGCTTGAATAAAACATTAAGTGGGGTGGCAGCTAGGTGGGATGTGTGCAATAAGTTGAAACCCCAAACTTAATTTGTTACATCAAGCAATAGTGAGAGACGTGAAGAGAGGGAGCTGCGACGCAGGCGTGAAGAGAGGCAGTAGTGTGGCTGGGTTGAGACAAATTAAAGGTTAATTAAGGGGTTTCGGCTAGGGATTAGAGTGGGGGCTGAAGCATTTTTTTAGGAAAGACCCATGAAGGGCTAGACGTTCTGACTCCGATTCGGAGGCAACATCGACGTCGATGACTCGGGTTAAGTATTTTTATCATTAGAAATTAATTGTGTTATCCTATGTTAATTGATTTGGGTATTATGTATGGATAATCAAATTTTCATTATTGTTCTGTTATTTGAGAATGAAATCTTTGGGTATTGTGAAAAGATGATTTTAATGCATTCATTGAATCGTTTAATTACAAACTCATTACTAGAATTTTGACATAATCCGTAATTGTTATGTTGAAATTCATATGTAACGATTAATGGTTCGTTGCCAGGGAGTGTCGAGAGTTGCTGACCTTGCGTCGTTATGTTAATCAAAATAAAATAACTAGACCTACTAATATAGCAGTGGTAAGTCTTGTTCGATCCCACAGAAAGTGTGTGTAAAGTTTACAAAATGAAATTAATCAGTATTTAGACTTAACGAGGGGTTTTGTATTTTTGAAAGAAGAAAATAAAATGAAACTAAATAACCTAATGAAAACAAATTAAAGAAAACATCGAAAAATGACAAAAGTGGGGAATTCAGTAGGAACCCAGTTCTTTAGTTCAATCTTGGCCTACACACTAATTAAGCATATTTCATTATTTTATTGTTCTCAAACCTCTCCTAGCAACTATTAATTGTGATTTAATAATTAACTCGAGTTTTCCCTTAGGATTTCTTTAATCAAGATATGATCATTAATTAAACCTAACTACTGAATAACCTAGGATATGATCTCTATATTTAATTAGGCAGTAGCATTATGAATTAGGAAAATCGATTAATCAAGGCAACAACCACATACAATACATCATTTAACCTAGGTCATGTTATCCCTAATGCTTACAAATAATTACTCGCTACACATGAATTTCAACATAACAATTACGAATTATATCGAAATTCTAACAATGAGTTTGCAATTAAATGATTCAATGAACGCATTAAAATCGTCTTTTCACAATACTCAAAGGGTTCATATATAAATAACCGAACAATAACAAAAATTCAATTATCCATACATAATACCCAAATTAATTAACATAGGATAACACAATTAATTTCTAATGAGAGAAAGAAACAATAAAATAATTAAAAAAATATTTAACCTAGGTTGTCGGTGTCGTTGTTGCCTTCGAACTGAAGTCAGAATGTCTACCCCTTCATGGGTCTTTCCCAAAAAAATGCTTCAGCCCCTACCCCAATCCCTAGCTGAAACCCCGTAATTAACCCTTAATTTGTCTCAACCCAAGCACGCTTCTCTTCACGCCTACGCTGCAGCTCCCTCTCTTCACACCTCTCACTGTTGCTTAACATGATGAATTAACTTTGTGGTTTCAACTAACCGCACATGTCCCCTGCTAGCTGTCACCCCTCTCACTATTTCTTCAAGCCAAGCCACAGCTACCAAACCACAGACCCTGCTTCATGCCCACAATGCCATATTGTTTTATTGATGGGAAAATTAAAGATTGAGGGTTTTCTACTCTCCCCATTCATATTATTTGTTCACATAACACCTTCCTCTTATAATGCAAATGGGTTGTGCATTTAATGCAAAATGTTTACATTGTGCACAGGTGTTGCCTACATTTTGCCTGCGTTTTATTCTCTTGGTTCCTTCTTCTTTTGTCGTTTTGTGCCTCCAAATGCTGCTTACTTTTAAATTTTTCTTCTTCTTTGTATTCCATTTTTCTTGTTTTTTAATTTTTTCCTTCTTGCTCTATGAAGACAAATATAATTTAATCTTGAAAAAATAACCAAATGCAGTACTTTTAACTCACTTGAATTTCTTTGCTTCCAAATTGTACCTAAAATCACATATGAATAAAAGTGAGTATCTTAGGTATTTTCATATCATTAATTACTAAGTGTAAATGATTAAATATATCAACAATTAAACACATATCACGCTTTTATACATAGAATAAATGGAAAAGTAGACAAAAGGGTCCCTTTGTCAAATTCCTCTTTTCCCCTTAATAATTCTAGAAGGGTGTCATTAATCAAAACCAGTATGTAGTAATGGATACATAAGCCTTAATCTAGTTGATAAATACATCGGAAAAGTTGAAAGCCTTAAGTTGATAAATGTACTAATGTATGCAATTGGCCTGAAATCACAAAAAGTAGAGGGGTTAAAAGTTCTAGGAATTAAGTAGAGAAAAGTTTGTTAAACTTCTTTAGGATCATCCCTTTTTCAAAAAATGTCATGCATGGCCTTTCTAACCATGGGTCCAATAATAGACCATGTCTTTTGAAAGAAAAAGCCATTAAGCCCATCAAATCTAAGGGCTTTCATCCCATTCATAACAAAGAAAGTTGCATTGATATCATCGTCAAAAATAGATTTCACCAACTCCTGAGAAGATTAAGGAGAAATTAGGTTGGTAATAATAGCTTGGAGAGAGACCATAGAAGTATAAGAGTCTAGGTCTGAACCTAAAAGGCCTCTATAGAAATTGACAGCCTCCTCCAAAATACTTTGTTGATTAGTAAGTATTATCCCATCCACGCTAGTAATAGAGCATATTTTATTGACATTCCTCCTATCAGATAGGGAATTGAAAAAGAATTTGGTAGCTCTATCCCCTTCCTTAAGCCAATTAATCCTGGTGCTTTCTTGGATTAGTGAAGAATGATCCTAGACAACTCTTAAATAGATATCAAGCTCCAACTTCTTCACAATAAGATCATAATCATTGGAATTTAGAGAAAATAAAAATTAGGTTGCAACTAGTTTTTCCTTAGCAACATCAATAGCTACTTGAGTGCTAAAAGAGTGAGAATCCTTCAACTTCTTCAATTCTACTTTAATCACTTTTAGTTTTTGAAACAAACAACTTGCCTAGAGTTAAAGACTTGAATTGATAAACCCTTCTTAATTGCATCATTAACCATCCACTTTAACAAGATAATTATTAAATCGCAAGGGGTGATGAGTGGAGGACCTCTAGAAAAGACCATCAATCAATATGATCATAGAAAAAAGGGTCTAAGAAGGTAGTCTTAATATTGGCAAATTGAAGGAGCCAATCCTCATTAACAAGAGCTCTATCTAATTGTTCACAATAAACTAAGCATTCTTTTGTTTTTTTACTCCAAGTAAAAAAGTACCCTTCCTATTTAAGATAAGTTACACCTAGATGATCTACACAAAGTTTTAGATCTTTATTGTAGTTCTTTATACTGTAGTTTCCTTTAGCTTCATATATGTAAAGAGTAGAATTGAAATCCCCAACTATGATCTAAGGACCTTGTAGGGTGTTTTGAATGTTTCTTAAGGAGGATCATAGACTACTCCTTTGAAAACCAATGTTAAAACCATTAAAAAAAGAAGAGTGAATAGTAGCTCCTTTTAAAATAAATTGAATCTTTAGATCCATCAATTGCTCATTAGATAGTAACTCCTACATTTTGATAAAATCACAGTATAACTAATAACAATTCTGCCATAATGATGATGATGGTGGTTAGATAGAAATGTCCATTAAGGACCAAAAATATTCACCTTATTCATATTCTCGGATCTTATTTTAGTTTCGAGCAATACTATAATAAGAGGCCTAACCCTCCCGACAAAATCCCTTAAGCATTCAGCTTTTTTGGGCTGTTAATAGCACATACATTCGATATTAGGACTAACATATCATAATATTTTTACCTTTGGCACGTTTCCTCCTTCCACTTCTCTGAGTTCTTTTAGTAGTCACATTTTTTAATTTTTCTAGTTCATTTTCACCATTCTCCATGTTGTTGGAGGAATTAGTTTAAGAAGTAATGTCCTCCTCATGCAAAGAATCCATTTTACTACCAGAGGCTAGATAAGAGCTATAGGTAAAATAGCCTTTGATCCTCTCCCTATCAACAACCACATCTTGTTATGTCCTTTCCTTAGCATTTGAGAGAGTTGGTGAGTTGACTATTTCCTTAATTACTTCTACCTTAACTTCTTGGCTCAACTGTGGATCCTTTGTATCTACTTTAAGACCCATTAATTCAACATAATCATCATTTATAAATTGCTTACTAATTGGTTTCTGCACCTTCCTTTGTATAATGGTAGAAGGTTTCCAACTGTAGGAAACTTAAGTCATATCTTCTTGCAAAGAAGTATCAATGCCAAGCCTCATAATTGGGATATAATGAGGGAGCTCCTTAGATCTTTCAACACTAACACATATCCATGCATAAACCACTCTTTTCCTTTTTGTATTAGTTTCATCCATGCAAAGTGGTCTATTAATGAAACTAGCCAGTGAACTAAGTGCATGAATAATCCAATAGTCCAAGGGAATGTTATGTAAGCATATCCACAATGGAAAGTTGTGCACTTTAATGTTTTCAAGCTTTATACTAGGTTTCCATGTTTGTAGGAATAAAGGGAGTTACGCAACATGCCAAGTGTTGGACCCTATTTCCGAAGCCCAACAATCGTTCCGGAGTCAAAAAGCATGAGCAGGTTTCCTTTTAGGGTTATTCCAATGAACCCTCACTTTACCGTCATCTCACAAGGATGGCTTGCCCACACCAGCCAATCACCAACATCACAATTTGACTTCTTGTAGACAATTGTAGCTCTATGTCTCTAGTTTATTTTGAAATAAGAATCATCTCATTCGGAGATCTATATCTCAAGATAGGCTTAAAAAATCTAAAGTGTGTTCATAACCTAGTTATGCCCTTCCAATCGATCCCTCATTTTCCTTCCATCAATCTCTTTCAAATCGACCTGAAAATCTACAAATTTTTATTGAGAGATATGAAAATATGTCAGAAATCTATTTCTTCAAGAATAACTTAATTTGGAGGTGGGGTTATGAAGTTATGGCTAAAAGAATCAACCATGATCATGTCCTCAATCATATTGTACCTATCTCGGGACAATTGGAATAAATTTCACTGGGAATATCTGATTAAGGTGTTCTTTGAGCGGTTTCGAAGAGAACTTCTAGATATACAACTTTTGTAAAGAAATTGAAATGAGATTTTGTCATTTAGAGGGTCAAAACACGGATTGTATGAAACTATATGGGCAGACTGTGTAACCTTCGGGTCTGGAAATTTTTCTGCATCAGGAATACACGGCCAGTATGAATATACACGGCCTGACCGTGTAACCTTCGGGTGTAATGAAAATTTTCACCCTCCAAGACCCCTCCAATGGATCCTAAATCCATTCTAACATCCCTTTTGCGCATAAACTCCTCAAATTCACCTCTTCTAGTGCAATCACTTCATTCACTATAGTTGTTCCGTATATACATCCTCTCCGACATCCTATCATGTAATGGTCATAAATCTCAACCCCGATATCCAAAAATTGTATACTTTATACTGTTAGAAAGCTATAAAGTTAAGATACAACTTTCATGAAAACAACTTTGGATAATTCAACCTAGATCGATGCAGTTTTTCCTTTGAATTCAGAACACAATTTCTTCACCTATGAAAGCTTGCAAAATGCAATATCATTTTATATCAATTCAGCTATTAAGTACTTTTCGTTAAACTCTTGAATCTCACCTCAAATGATTCATCACATTCAATCTTTCCAACTCTAACATGCTATTCTAATACTAACAACAATTTGCAATCTCAACAAAGAAGAATATGGACGTACACATTCCACTTCCACATCCATTATACTCAACCTTTAAAATAACATAAGCATATACAAAAAGAACTTCTCAATTTCTGATTCTCATTTCTAAACAAAGTAAATGTATGAACAAGCTTTACTTACATATCAACATACACATCAAACTTAATAAAAATACAAAAGGATGTTCATGTTTGATATACCTATAAAGCTATCCAAAATAGTCGCTAGCTTAGTTTAAAAGGTTTCTAGCTATCTTGGAGTTCTAAATGCCTTTCAAGGATCGCTAATCATCTCGTTCTGCACCTGAGGAGGGAAAATTTTGGGTTGAGCTACACAGATCAGTGGCTAATATATTTATAGCTATTGGCAATGAGCCACACAATCAAACATATATAAATATTCATATAGGCATACATGTCTTGTCTTAATCCACCAATGAGATTTCAGCATTCACAATTCTAATTCACATCTCATAATTCAACACATCATCACGTAGAAAATATTTGATGTAATTCATTATCAAAGCATAACACTCAAATTGCATCATAACTTGATATATCAAAATGAAAATGCACAAACAATTGGCTCGAGGGTTCCGTGGAACAAAACGAAGAAACCAAAGTTTACACTGTGAACGAAATGAGTCCACTTTTCGAATCTCGTGTGCCACAAGTAGGTAGCCAGGAGATGGATTTATGTCGATGTGCACATGACTACGAAACAATTCCACTCTTGCCCAAACACACTCAACTTTCATACTCAATTCAACCAATCACAAATTCATATTCTCACGCTTTTCTTCTTTCCATTTAAATCAAAATGCCATGATACAATTCTAAGGCATAGCATGATCATAGTCACAATTCAATCATATCAAAATGTCATAATCTTTCAATGCATAACATAAACACATCATAATACATTTTCCACATTACAACAATTCACAATTTGGCAACTCAAGCATATACACATACACATAGGCACATTGCCCATTTACACAATAACCATAAATATTTTACCCACCTTATAACTCTTAAAAATCCAAACTCAAATTGACCCTTCCCCTAGCTCTTGGGTAGGATTTTCTTGATTTCCTAAAATAAACCAATTTCCCATTAAAATCCAATTTAATAAAACCCCTAAAACTTCAAAATCACAATAAATGAAACAATTGCTAAATTGGATGTAGCATTAACTTACCCATGGTCTATCTAGGTTAGAAAAGCCAAAATCTAGTTTAAAAACCGTAAAAATCAAATGGGTCTCTCATTCATCTTCTTCCTCCATTCATTCCCAACATAAAAACCCTTTTTTTCTACTTCCTTTTTCGAACCAACAAGAAGAAAGTAGCATGGAGCTTACCTTAACAAGATGATTCCTCTTCTTTTCTTCTTCTTTTCCTACTCTCTTCTCCCACAATTTTTCTTCTTCTTTTTCTCTCCCATGTTTTTCTCTCTTCCTCTCTTCTCTTCCACGTCTTTCTTTATTCTCTTCTTCTCTTTCTTATTTCAAGCCTCATCTTTAGCTTATTCTTCCAAAATTGCCCCTCACTTACTTGGTCTTTCCAATTTTGCCCCTTATGTCAATTAAAACTAACATCTTATACTTCTAACTCCTCAACTAATGATCATCGAAAAATTGAAGGAATTTGATAATACTTCCTTCTAGAAAAATGTTACTCATTGTCTTAAGTTTCTAATGAAACCAAAATTATTCAATTTGGCTCAAAAATCTGAAAGTTATATCCCAAATAGTTCTAAACTATTCTTATACTGAAACAATATTCCGTGCTCAAATTCCATCCAAAAATTAAAATTCTTAGGGACTGAATTAAAACTCGATTTCATTAGATAATTTGTATCCCTATCTCTCTAGTTTAATCCAAATTGAGAATTGCCTCATTTAGATAAATAGGGAAAAACTTATGGCTAAAACATCAAAGGATACTCAATGAACAAGTTTCAACTTATAACTTTCAACATTTCACATATAACCCATCTTGTACATAACTATCTTTTCTACTTCACTTCAAATTCAAGAATTCTTCTTTTCTTTACATATAACCAATCACCAACAATTTCTTACTTAATAGTTCTAACTTCCAAGACTAGTTCGGGGTCTAACAATTCTCCCCCTTAAAGAATTTCATCCTCAAAATTCTTACTTGAGTGATCAAACAAATGGAGGTAATGATCAATTCCAACTGTTCATAATATTTCAATAATTTCAATTTCTGTCACACTTGACATAATCAACATATCCTTTATAATAAAAATCAATGAAATAAGAGGCATATTCATTTACTTTTATATTTTGGCATGTACTATCAAGATCATTACATCTTATATAAAGAGGTAATTTCGGCATGTCACCAATTTATATCTCATGTTACTAATTTCGGCAATGTCACCAATTTATATCTCATGTTACTGATACATCAATTGTAACTAATTCCAAACAACCTCTGAATATTCTAATACTATTTAAAATTTCTCCTCTATAGTAATTACCTCTTCAACATAATCACCTATACCATACTTCCATTTGCATTACTCTGGTTCATCTCATAATTTTAACTATAGGGATCATAGATTATCTCCTATGCCATATCCAAATATAGATCTTGCATATACTCAATCATATTATTCAGCAATGTACCACATTATCAAATATGTACTCATATTAACTGGTCAACATAACCTTCAGAACTTCTACACATATCACTATCGTTTGTTCCATTTTCCATATGTACATTCTTAATCAATTTAGAATTGTAGACTCATAGCCCTCTTGAAATTCTGATCTCAATTCACTAGCACAATCTTATAATAGATTATAAATTTCGAGTTTAACTTTTCAATTCCACTTTGCTTGTACACCATAAATCTTGTCATTTCCACCCCTTTCTCTATTTCTTTTTCAGTCAATTCATGAAAATATTTTCACATCCATATCAATTCAAGAACATATCCACAACAAAATTTCGTTACCATATTCGCTGAAATAACCACAAATACTGAATCTATGTCTAACATATCAGACCACGTAATATTTCTTATTTCTAAATATACATAACTTTCCTTATCTTACTATCTGACAAAACACCATTCTTCTCATTGTTTCTAATAATCCAAACTCTTAACGAAAGTTCATACATGTGACTCATGCGGTTGCAATTACTGGGATTCTATACTCATCAGGACCCTTCTCTAATGGTGAGGAATCAAGTGTAACAGATCCTTGAAAAACTCCTCGTGTTCTTTTACGAGGTGGCATTTTATTCCTTCAATAAGACATTATCTTTTAGCCTACTTTCATTTTGAATCTTATTTCCTACATGTATGCATGATATGCATGTCACTTAATGCAATCAATCAATTCATAATGCAAACAAGTAGTGACATAGCATAACAATTAATACCACTATGCATTATAAGCTAAGGAAAAACCTAAGCTCTGATACCACAAGATGTTGGACCTCATTTTCGGAGCCCAATAATTGTTCCAGGGTTGAAAAGCATGAGCTGGTTTCCTTTTAGGGTTATTCCAATGAACCCTCACTTTGCCATCATCCCATAAGGGTGGCTTGCCCACACCAAACAATTACCAACATCACAATTTTACTTCTTAAATAAAATTGTAGCTCTATGTCTCTAGTTTATTTTAAAATAAGAACCATCTCATTCGAAGCTCTATAGCTCAAGATAGGCTTAAAAAATCTAAAGTGTGTTCATAACCTAGTTATGCCCTTCCAACCGATCCCTCATTTTCCTTCCATCAATCTCTTTCAAATCAACCACAAAAGCTACAATTTTTTATTGAGAGATAAGAAAATTTGTTAGGAATCTATTTCTTTAAAAATCACTTAATTTGGAGGTTGGGCTACGAAGTTATGGTCAAAAGAATCAACCATGCTCATGTCCTCAATCATGTTGTACCTATCTTGGGAAACTTAGCATAACTTTCACTATGGATATCATATTAAGGTATTATTTATACGGTTTCGAATAGGACTTCTAGATCTACAACTTTTGTGAAGAACTCAAAATGAGATTTTGTCATTTGGAGGGTCAAAACACGGGTCGTGTGAAACTATATGGGCAGACCATGTAACCTTCGAGTCTAGAAATTTTTCTACATAGGAATACATGGCCAGTGTGAATATACACGGCCTAACCGTGTAACCTTTAGGTGTAACGAAAATTTTCACCCTCTAATACCCCTCCAATGGATCTTAAATCCATTCTAACATCCCTTTTGCTCATAATCTCCTCAAATTTAACAATTTCTTACTTAATAGTTCTAATTTTCAAGAATAGTTCGGGGTCCAACACCAAGGAATTTCCTCCACAATGTTATTTTTTATATCTTAAGAGGTAAAGGAAAAGAAAACCAAATTATCTTTTGTAAGAGGTACAATATTAAGTCCTCTATTCTTCCAATGGCTAACAACCCATTTTTGTAGGTCTTCGTTCTATAAAGAACCCCACTAGGATGGATTTATAGATTTTGCTCCATCCCTCAGGGTCTCAATGTTTGGAGCCATAACTTGGTTGCCATCAATAACCTTTGGAGGATTATATTTAAAAGTGACACCTAAGTGCTCTTTAAGCACCTGTTTCTATTTTTTTTTCCAGGGATGATAAAGAGAAGAAGGCATTGGGAAGGAGGAAGAATGTTTCTATTATGGAGTTGTATTGTGATCGGAATAAGAAGGGTGTGAGATGGGGGAAGAGGGTAACAAGTGCTTATCAGTTTGCTAGTTATGTGTTTCAGAATGGAGCTAGTTCTGTGTTGAGTGTTATTGTTTGGTATGGTGAAGAGGGGAGGATGATTTAAGGGAGGGTAAAGGAGGAAACTCATTGGTAAAGTCAAGCCGCATTAGGGCTAGCTTGTTTAAGAATAAGGAAAAAAATAGCTTTTCAGAGAAAAAGAGGGGGAGCAAATGTTAGAATAGGAAGCAAAGTTGAATGGATGAAGGAAATTTCATAAGTACCCTTATAAAGCAAGCCACAATGGGGAGTTGGAACATGGAAACCATCTATAGAAGAAGGTTGGGCAATGAAGGGGAGAGGTGGAATGGCCTTACAAGATGAAAATGTTGATATATCTTATCCCAACAATAGCATTATTAAATGGAACAAGGATCTTCGAAGATGATTCTATCATAGAAAAATAAAAATAAACAAGAAAATGTTTCAATTAGTGGGAGGAAAAGAACTAGAATATCATCTTTAGTGGTCAAATATTATTATGTATTTAATGCATCATTTAAAAAACATGAAAATGATTCTAAGAACTATAAGGAAGCAATGGCATTAAATGTCCAAATTTTTGTACAAATTTATAATAGAAGAGTTGCTTTCAATTACAAAACCTAAAGTTTGGAGATTCGTAAAATAACCCAAAGGAAAAGTTTCCATTGAATGTAAATGGGTTGATAAGAAAAAATGTCGATCTAATGGAACCCTTAATAAACATTAGGCAAGGTTAACTGTAAAAGGGTATAAATAAAAACTCATATTACATTATGAGAATACATATTCCCTAATTATGAAATATATATCTATTCATACCTTTAATAGTCATTATTGCATTTCTATATCTTGAATTATATAAGTTAAATGTAAGTAATATATTTTTAAATGGCTAATTAAAGGAGGATATTTATATGTAACAACCTAATGGATTGAAGGTCAATGGAAATGAAGAAAAGTATGTAACTTATTTAAGTCCATATATAGACTTAAATAATCCTCCAAACAATGATATTTTACATTTATAATACTATTTTCAAAATTAGGTATGAAATGAAAATTTTGAATAGTTACGTTTATGCATGAAAATGTTAAGAAGGTTTATATATATGACCTCCTACTAGCAAACAAAAATTTACAAACGATTGATAAAATAAAGTCATACCTAAGTAAGAAATTTTACATAAAGGATATGGGGAGACATCAT
>JANSVA010000005.1:42622301-42663385 GCA_025504915.1 Erythroxylum reticulatum
CATTTGCAAAGTCTTTTCATCAAACATCAATATAATTCATATAGCAATGTATAACAATTTCACAAATCATTCAAGAACAATAGATGCAACACTTACGATGCAATTGAAATCAGCAAACTTCTTTGATTTGAAGAAAAATAGTAGTGGCTTATTTACTCTATTATAAACATGTACCCACCTTAATTTCTTTGCTTAGAGACTTGCTCAAAATGCCTCTTCTCTTTGCAAACAACCTGAGGTATCAAAGGATATTTCTTGTTGTATCTTTAATGTGTACTCCGTGAGATAATCTAACTGAAATAGGCCTCTTTGATCACCTTAGTTCTTCACCAAATGAAGAAAATCTTTGGCTCAAATAGAAGCTCTTCTTTTCCTCTACCTTTTTCTCTTCTTGATCCACCTCAAACTCTCTCTTGAAAGCTAAGAAAATTGAAACCCTAGTTGTTTTCTCTTCTTTCTCTCTTTCATTTTTTTGTGCTTCTCTCTCTTCTCTTTTTTTTTTCTCATCCACGCATCTAGATTCTTTTGGAATCCCCTCAATTCACATCTTCTCCTTCTCTTAAATGTAAGACCACATTTTGGTCTTGTCCTTCCAAAAATACCCCTTGTCTACTTTGGTCTTCTACTTTGGTCTTCCTATTTTGCCCCTTCTTTCATTGTCCTCCTAACTCCTTTAATCTTCTTAATACCATATTAACTCTAACTTAATTCAAATCTTTCCTTATATGCCTTATGTTCTTTATCTTTAAGTGCTTTGCCAAAATTACCCTTGAACATACTTATAACCTTAACACTTTAATTCAGTCAACCCATATCATATAATCTTTCTAACATCAACATAATAATTAACCCCACAACCTTTCATAAAGATCTTATAATTGATGTAAATCATACTCATTCATAAAAAAATTTGGGGGCTAAAAAAACATTATTTGAAATATTTTTTGTTCGCTTTTGTTCTATTATTTTTAAAAAATAGAAAGGAGTGCATTATACATGTTATGCTTTGGATTTACATGGTGATTTCATGATGGTTAGATTATAATTTTATGTTTTTTCAGAATTGATTAGTTAAATTGAATATTTTTCTATCTTGTGAAGTTTTATGATAAAGGAATATTGTTGAGCTAGTTTTACAATTTATAAAACCCTCAATAACTGCAAGTGCACGGGTCGTACTTAGTAGTATTGAAGGGTTGATCCCACGAGAAGGGTATTAGCCTAATCCTAAGTCGTTTAAGGCTCAGAGAAAAGAATAAAAAAGAAATAAAAACTACACAAGTGAATACAAAAAGTAAATACGAGAAATTTATTCAAGAATTGTAACACAAAAATTTCAACGAAGCATAGTTAAACTGAGCAGTCACATAGGTCATAATGGAAATCCTTCAAAAGAGTTAATCAAGTTATGAGAGAGAGGATTTTACCTATCATTAATGCTAATCTAACCATTTATGTGTTTACGGGATATCAGTTCTAGACAGTTATAAGGTTGATTACTCTCTCTCGAGTTATAACCATTAAACCCTAAATTGTAAACCCTAATCGAATCATGGAACCTGCAATCTCTCAATTCAAAAATTAACCACAATTGTAAATAGTTCTAAAGCTCTCTAATAAACAATCGAGTCTCGCACAGGATCTCTCTCCTTGGAATTACTGACTAGATTGATTAAAAGGTCAATTAGATTGCCTAACTCTCATTAATCTGATATAATCATTTTTATTTAGCTCACCCTCTCAGTTTGTTACCGAAACACGCAAATACATTTATCAATCACAACATCCAAACCAATAAACACAAAAATAACTAAATCAACATTAATTTAAAGTAAAATCCCAAAAAAGAGTTTAGAACATTATCAACATCCTGAAATCCACTTACATACAATCCATCTCAACTTTACACATTTAAATGAAAAAGAAAATGAAAAGAAAATGAAACTTAGGGTTGGACAAATCCGGAAGGCTGTGGCGTTGAGATACCACCTGATCTGGGGAGTATGGTGTCAGGATCCACTTCTTCTTCCTCTTCTTCTTCTTCTCTCTCTCTCTTCCTTTTCTCCCTTTTTGGTTGAATGTAAAGCTCCTTCTTTTTGTTCTTATTATTCTATTTATGTTCTTTTGTATTTAAGGTTAAACTAGGATTTTTATGAGGTCTGAAAGGTCTAAAAAATCCCTCGAAATGCAAAGTTTTGAAGTGACTGCGCATCTTCCTGACACAAACGTGAAGCCTTTTTGTCATAATCGTGGGCCATGCAATTGGCCCCAATTTGCTCCGAAACTCCTTCATTCTACGATCTTTACCTTAAAACACTACTAACACATCAAGGTACCACAAAAACATCATATTTAAGCTTAAAGGATTGTTCTAACCCATAAAACACTTAAAACACAAATAAATCAAAAACTAACACAATTCTACTATAAACACATCCTAAACAATCAAATAAATGGCTAAACACATATCAAACTATACCCTAAAATATGACACATTTCACACCTATCAACATCCCCACACTTAAATGTTTGCTTGTCCTCAAGCAAACAAAAAAATAAACAACACAAAGCACAAAACACACAATACAACAAGTGAGGTAACGGCTTCAACTTCACAAAACAATTTAACTCTAAACACAATCAATCAAGTTGTTCCAAATTATTAATATGTGAAATCCACGCCTAAACACCTTAGACTCAATATACAAACTAATCAAAATTTTAGTGCAGAGTCTATTCACCCCTATCACTTGCACATGCACATTGATAATCATTCAATCAAAACAAAAGTGTAGTTATTCCTCAGTAGGTTTTCATGAAAAATCAAGCTACTAACAAGTTTGGTAGGTTTTTATTTGAAAACATTCTTTTGTTGATTTTTTTTCTTTAAGGACATGAACCTAGTCTTTTTATGTGGAGGCAAACATTTGTGATAAATGTCGATCTAGTTACTCAACTAAGTCATGTTGTTATTAAGCTGCTTGGTTGGAATGTATTTATAGCCTTTTTACATGAAGGCACACATTTGTGATGCGTGTCAATCTAGTTACTTAGCTACATTACATTCTCAACTAGCTACTAGCTTTATTCATAACCTGAAGACCAACAGAATAGTTATCTTCGTGAAAATTTATACAACTTTCTTTTTTTTCTTTTTTAACTCAATTTTTTAACATAAAATTTTGCCTACTTTATTGCTTTAGCTAATCGTTCTCTTGAAAATGTACTACTAATTCCATTTATTTGATTGACCTAAAATTATAAATGAGAAAGGCAAATTCCTATGGTGAATCGACTAACATTTTATCCTAATTAACCAACATATTTGGCCCTAAGTAACTTAGGTCACTAATTTCACAAGCTAATAAATCTTCACGACCTAAAAGACTATGTTTAAGGCCAATTATATCCCGTTAAGTCCTAGCCATTGACGCATTCACACAATTCACATCATGCAACCTACACAAACTATCATACAATATGCAAAATTCACACTCAAAGTAAAACGCTCAACCCTCCCCACACTTGAACAACGTATTGTCCTCAACATGAAAAGGATACACAAACACAGCAGGGGAAATTAAACATAATATATGAAAAAATAAGAATAAAATATTAACAAAAATGAAAATAAAATGATTAGGACATGAAACTATTTATGGCGATAGAGGTGGTGATGGTGATAGTGTTAAGACCAAATATACTTGACATCGAGAGTGTTTCCCTATCTTATAAGTGATTCAAGAGAGCAAAAGAATTAGAAATCTAAACCATTCCAAATCATTCAAAACTTATTTTAGAATTTAAAACAAACCTAACGACACAACAATTTAAATCTAACTACTAAACGTGCTAATTTAGGGTCATTAGCTTGACCTTGCATCCTTTGAAGCTCACCTGGATCAATTATGAGTGGCTTGCTTCCACCATTCTCCTTCAACATCAATTTTGTAGCCTGTGAGTAAGCTACAAATTACAAAATGATCAAAAGGACAATATTGATAAAGTTAAGAAAATCAATTGATTTTAGTAATATCCTTTTCACTAACAAACTGTTAATAAAATAAGGAATAATGAAACTCCCTAAATCTTCTATTAAGTCTAGCATTTTTTTTGGTAAAAGGGTGAGCTGAACTTGTTCTTCCTTTGTCACTCCTTTTTCTTCTTCTTCTTTTGCTTCACGAACAGAGACTTTTATAGCTTCTTCAAACTTGATGTATGTTGTCATCTGTTCTTCATCCTCATGCTCCTTTGAAGATTCGACATCATCAACTCTTATGAATGGTATTCTCGGTAGGTATGGCGGAAGAGGAACATAGGGAGGGTACTCATTCTTTTCTTTGTCCTTTTTCTACTTCTCTTAGTCTTCCATAGAGTGAGTTTCAATTGGTCTATCTGTTAGTTCTCCTAACAATTTCCTACTCTTAAGTGTGATAGCCTTAACTTGCTTTCTTGGATATACTTCCATATTGCTCAAAAGACTTCCTACACTTTTTGTAGATAACACATTGGCAAGCTGTTCTACTTAAACCTCCAGGCTAAGAATAAAAGAGACATGAGTCCTTAGTACTTGGTTAATTTGCTCTTTTAACCTCTTCTGGGCCTCATCCATACTTATGAGCTTGTTCATAATCTTATCTAGTTTGGAATCATAGTCATTGTATTTATCCTGTTAATATTCATGTGACCCTTAATTTTTTGGGTAAATCTCAGTATTGTTAGATCAATGAAAATTTAGGTGGTTATGCCACCTCGACCGGTATGTGCTGGAATAAGGATTGATATCACCTTGACCAACTCTTGCTCCATTAAAGTTGAATTCCTCCACGTTGTTCTTTTCCCCTAAGAAGCAATCAGCTGTGAAAGAGCTCTCTTGTCCACATGACTCATATTCATGTTGCATTGTTGCAAATGGAGATAAAGAGGTGGCTTTTAGGCTATTCAATTACTTAGTTAGGTTGTCAATCTCAGCTTGCAATGTTGTCATTGAATTTGCAACAACATTTATTCCTCCTGGGTCCTAAAAGGTTGACTGTTTTCTACTTCATTCTAAAGTCCAAAGACAATTAGTGTGTGTCATGTCTTCTAACAGATTATGTGTTGTTTCAACTGTTTTCCTCATGAATGATCCTCCAACAGCTGCGTCTATGGTGCTCCTTATGGTTAGATTAACTCGAGTGTAGAAGGTTTGCAATAGGAATTCGTTCGGTAGGTTATGATCAGGACAACTCCTTTGTTACTCCTTATACCTCTCCCATGATTCATATAAAGCTCCCAAATTGTGATGTTGGATGGGTGGAGAGAATTTAACCAAGCTTTGGCTCGATCCTTAAATGTAAAGGGAAATAGCCTCATCTGAACAGCATCCTCCGACATCTTAATATATTGGAAGTTGTCACAAATTTCTAAGAAATTAGGTAAATTAGCTTTGGGATCCTCATTGGCTAACTCATATAATTGCACGTTGGTTCATAACATATTTAGCAGTGATGGTTTGATCTTGAACGTATTCGCTTGCACTAGTGGTCACGTAATCCCTTGACGATGGGCATTGAGTTGTGGCCTCATGATATCCATAAGGTCTATCACTCTCCATGATGTATTTCCTCCACCATCATTCTTTCTATCTCTTTTTAACGTTCAACTCTAGAGATTCCCTATTATCGTCTAGTGATATCCAAGTTAAAGTTTCATCTACTTATGCCCAATCTTTTTTCACAAAAGATGGTGAAAAAGCCTTAGACTACAAGAATTAAACTTATCTACGCCTCCTCGACAATAGTTCCAAAAACTTATTACAATTTATAAAACCCTCAATAACCGCAAGTGTATAGGTCGTACTTAGTAGTATTGAAGGGCCAATCCCACGAGAAGGGTAGTAGCCTAATCTTAATTTGTCTAAGGCTCAGAGAAAAGAATAAAAAAGAAATAAAAATTACATAAGTGAATACGAAAAGTAAATACGAGAAATTGATTCAAGAATTGTAACACGAAAATTTCAATGAAACAAAATTAAATTGCGCAGTCACACAGGTCACAATGAAAAACCATCAAGAGAGTTAATTAGGTTATGAGAGAGGGAATTTTACCTATCATTAATGTTAATCTAACCATTTATGTGTTTACGAGATTTCAGTTCTAGATAGTCATAAGGTTGATTACTCTCTCTCAAATTATAACCATTAAACTCTAAATTGTAAACCCTAATCGAATTATAGAACTTGCAATCTCTCAATTCACAAATTACCCACAATTATAATTAGTTCTAAATCTCTCTAATAAACAATCGAGTCTCACATGGGATCTCTCTCCATGAAATTATTGACTAGATTAATTAAGTGGTCAATTTGATCACCTAACTCTTATTATTCCAATCTAATCATTTTTATCCAACTCACCCTCTTAATTTATTACTAAAACATGCAAATACATTAATTAATCACAACACCCAAACTAATAAACAAAAAAATAACTAAATCAACATTAGCTCAAAGTAAAATCCCGAAGGAGAGTTTAAAACATTATCAACAACTTGAAACTCTTCCATACAATCCATCTCAACTTTACATATTTAAATGAAAAAGGAAATGAAGAGAAAATGGAACTTAGGTTAGACAAATCAGGAAGGCAATGGCATCGAGATACCACCTGATCTAGGGAGCAGCTTGGGATCCACTGCTTCTTCCTCCTTCTTACTCTTCTTCTTCTTCTTCTCTCTCTCTCTTCTTTTTCTCCCTCTTTCAGGTTTCCAAAAGTGGCTGAATGTAAAGCTCCTTCTTTTTGTTCTTGTTGCTCTATTTATGTTCTTTTGTGTTTAGGTTTGAACTAGGATTTTTAGGGGGCTTGAAAGGTCTAAAAAATCCCTCAAAAGGCGAAGTTTGGAAGTGGTTGTGCATCTACTTGACATAGGCCACGATCGTGGCCTATATCAGGTCTTTTTGCTAACCATGATCGTGGGCTATGCAATTGACCCCAATTTGCTCCTGAACTCCTCCATACTTCGATCTTTACCCTGAAACACTACCAAACACTTCAAAACACCTCAAAAATATCATATTTAAGCTTAAAAGATTGTGATAACCCAAAAAATACTTAAAATACAAATAAATCACAAACTAACATAATTCTAACCTAAGCACACACTAATCAATCGAATGAATAGCTAAACACATATCAAACTATACCCTAAAAAATGATGCATTTCAAACCTATCAAATATAATATGAATTGTGATATTTTATTTTTATGTTATTAAGACAATCATGAAGATTTGAGCATAAACACGTATGATTTAGGGATGATGACTCCTAAATTTTTAACTAAAAACTTTTATTAGTATGAAAAAAGCATGAACATATTTTGGTGGTGATGAAAAATAGGTTCCATTTGATTTTTTTAATCATTGATTTATGAATGAATTTTTTGTTATTTTTATACATAATTTATGAAAGGAGATAGAGTTATAAAGTTAAGGTTGGTGGATGGAGAATTGTATTTCTAATATTCTTTTTCACTTTTTACAAGGCTCATAAACACTTAATAATTTTGTCTAAATAAATATTATTATCATATAAACTATATTGATTTAGATTACTTTATGTTATACCTAGTAAAAGATTTTCATCACTTTCACACAAATTTAAATGAGAAAAAAATTTTACACAATGTAAATAAGTCATTAGAAAGATAGTTGTACTTAAGGTTTTGGCTTAATTTGCGTTACAAAATCTCCAAAAGAACACCCCACAGTGTACTGTTAGAATATTATATTAAATTTATTTTATACACCCCAAGCATGATATGACATGATAACACTAGCTTTCTTTATATGCATGACTCACATTTATAAGCATAGCATGTCGCTTGTTTGTCTGATTTGGCTCCTCTTAGGACTGGTTCCATCCTTTCACATTGGTTTCATCTTTTCACCGTCTAAACACTTTTCTGTGTGTCATTTAGAGGTAGTTTTTTGGTGATCCTTATCACTTACATATAGGGATGTCAATGGGTCCGGCCGGCCTACAGCCACGAGCCAACCTAGCTAATGCTTAATATTTTAAATAAAAAATAAAAAATGAAGTTATTTTTGTTGTTTCGTTATGGCCACGAGTTAGCCTGTGCTTAACCTGACCTTGGCCCATGGCCTAGTTGAGCTGGACAATTTTAGCCTATGACCCAATCAACTTAGGCCAAAATTGAGATGAGTAGAGCTGGGTCGGGCCAAATTTGGCATTCCTAGTTACGTAGTGCACTCCAATCTATATATTCCTTATTTGGTAACAGTGCTTTCTTTTTCAACATTTAGTTCTCCACTTGCATATGGACTGATCACTTTACAATCTCTTTATTGTTTCACTAGTTATGTCTTGGAGTTGGGATGTGCTCACACTGACTAATTCCCTCCTTTACATTACATTGAATTATGGTACATAACGTTGTTCTATCTTCATTTTGTTTCCCATTTCTATATACATGTCTTCTTAGTAATTAGGATCAAATTTTTGTATTCTTGACTGCTTTGTGTGTTGTTAAATTTCTCATACGCTTACTAGTCTACTATTATAATTCTTAATTTCTTTATTTGGGGCTAGAAACTCTCTTTCCCTATAGATAGCTTCCCTTGTTACCACCTCCTGAGAGCTCTCTATTTTGTTAAAAACCTAATTGTTTCTTTCTTTTTATAGTTATTGCTAATAGATTTCAACACTAGTTATATACACTTCCTTTTCACACCTATTGGTATATCTCCCTTCCATTATAGCCTAGATAATCCCCTGAATGTTGTTAGTGGAACATTACTAAATTCATAAATCTTTAACTTGGTTCCACACTTTTGATGATAACTCACATTCAAAAAATAAATAAGAATTTGATTCCATTTCATTATTATATAGTAGGAATAAACCTTAGTTTCTCCAATATGGGAAGGTTGTTTTTTATTATCATCTATAATAAGAAGGAAACTCTTTGCATACAACATTTGTTCTAAATAATCTTAGTCCATCTTAACTTATATACTATAGTCCTTATCCAAATTCTACAATCTTTATTATTGAACTTCTCACTATTGTTATTGATCTATCTATAGTTGTCTTTTGGTTAGTGTTTAGGTGTAGTAAGGTAGCATTATTCCATTCCTCTTGGGTGGTTGTCCCATTAATCTTTCTTTTATCCACCTACACATCTTGGCAAGGGATGTTTGATACTAGCTTAATTGCCACTTGATTCCTTATTAGAGGGAGGGGGTATGGGGCTCTTCCTCAATTATCAAACCATAGAGATATTATTTCACCATTCCTCACCGGGTTGCTTATGTTTTTTTAAAATGAATTATTAAGGATGCATTTATGGGAAAATTTTGCTCGCAAAACAAGAAAAGCAGCTGACAGGATAGTTGTTAACAAGTTTACTTTTATTTTGTTTTATTTATTTTTCTTTTATATTTTAGTGTTATGTTTCCTATTTCTATTGGGAATCTATTTTTAGACCTTATACCTAGTTAGGAGTCCTAATTAGGGTTGTTAATTTATCCTTAACTCTATTTAAAGGTCCTTATGGTTAATAAAGTGGCAAGTAGATTTTTATTAAGAAAAACATAGTCGTCGGATTAAAAAAATGGTAGCAGTTGTATAAGACCCTATCAAGGAAAGGTCTTTTCCTTGTGTTTACATTGGTTCTTCAGAGGAAGGGGAGAGTATATCCAGGAAAAAAGAGGTAGATTTCCTCATAACTTGACATATGACTAGATCATACGCTATAGTACATAACATGATTCCCTCATATTGAGTTGTTGGTTTATGAAATGTGAGTAACTTGGCTTATTAGCTAGTCCCTATAAGCTTTTTCCCTTCAAAGAATACATGTGCATCCATCTTGATCTACCGCTAAAATTGTCTAAGGCCTCTTTCCTAATAGAAATTTATTACTTAAGCTTATTCGGTTTGTTCCAAATCCTCCATCAATTAGTTTGCATACTTCCTTCTAATTAATTTTGGATCTAGGACCTCCCTAGTTGTTGCTTCCTTATAGAAATTGCCTTATAATCCTCTCTAATGTCTTGATTAAGTGCTTGTGGAGGAAAATGTGTGAATAGATTTCAAGATGGTTCTAAATAGTTATAATCTATTTCCATATAAATATAACTTTATTAGTCCAATTGCCTAGGTTTCTTTAAATTTTCTTAACTAGTGATAGATATTAAATGAAGTGTAATCTCCTTGCATCCAAAGATAAGCTCAAGTATGTGAAAAGGGGTTGCTTTATTTCTAGTCCAAAGATTTATGAAAGTCTACTGGCAAGTGGATAGGCACCAAATAGGAGAATTAGTTCTCTTTCCTGCTGATCCCTAATCTTGAGTGCTCCAAAAAAGTTTTAGGAGTAGACATTAACAAGTTCACAGAATTAGCTTAAGCTTTAGAAAATAGAAGAAGATCATTCGCAAAATAAATGTTGACCTTTTTATTCTTATATTTATTATTGAATCTGAAGTTGTTGCCCATAAAGATGTAGTAGGAGCACAGCTTGATGAGAGCTTCCATCCATAGTATAAATATGTTGGACCCCAAAATTTTCTTGAAAGTTAGAACTATTAAATGAGAAATTGATGGCGATTAGTTATGAGTAAAGAAAAAGGAGAATTCTTGAATTAGAAATGAAGTAGAAAAGATGGTTTAGGTACAAGATGGGTTATATGTGAAATGTTGGAAGTTAAAAGCTGGAAAATGTCGTTGAAACATGTTCACTGAGTATGCTTTGGTGTTTTAGCCACAACTTTTTCTCTAGTTATCAAAATGAGATGATTCTTCATTTGGAGTAAACTAGAGACATGGATCTAAAAATGTTTTGAAGAAAT
Organism: Erythroxylum reticulatum; assembly: GCA_025504915.1. Lineage (NCBI taxonomy): Eukaryota > Viridiplantae > Streptophyta > Magnoliopsida > Malpighiales > Erythroxylaceae > Erythroxylum > Erythroxylum reticulatum. The sequence continues at coordinate 42,633,154 of JANSVA010000005.1, forward strand.
TGAGTTTTAATTCAGTATCTAAGAATTTCAATTTTTGGATAAAAGTTGAGCAAGGAATACTATTTCAGTATATAACTTTCCGATTTCTGAACCAAATTGAAAGATTTTGGTGTCATTAGAAAATTAATACAGTGGTTTCTAGAAGGAAGTGTTATCAAATTCCTTCAATTACCTTACCAGAATGATCATGGAAAGTTGACCCAAAGGTTTGGATTTTTTGGAAGGATTTAGTTAAGGAGTTAATAGTTGGATTTAATGAAAGAAGGGGTAAAATGGGAAGGACAAGGTAAATGAAGGGTAAAATGGGAAAAAGACCAAATAAATCGTCTTGAAGTAAGAAATAAAGAAGAGAACTTGTGGAAAGAAAGAGAGAAAAGAGAAAAAAATAAGAAGAGAAGAGTGCGTGGAGTGTTGGAGAAGAAGAAAAGAGGAAGAATCAACTTGTTAAGGTAAGTATCATCTTTCCTTCTTACTTGAAAAAAAAAAGGGATTAAAGAGAGAGTGGGATTGTGTTGAAAGAAAGAAGGGAACCCATTTTCGATTTTTTATGGGTCTTTGGACTAGGTTTTAGCCTTTCTAACCTAGATAGACTATCGGTAGGTTAAGTTTAAACTCAATTTTAGCATTTTGTGATTTTGAAGCTTTATGAATTTTATTGAATTTGGATTGAATGGAAAATTGGTGTGTTTTAGGAAACAAAGGGAACCCTACTCAAGAGCAAGAGGAAAGGCAAGCTTGACTTGGATTTTTACAAGCCAATTAGGTGGGTAATATATTTATAGTTGTTATGCAATATGGGCAAATTGTCTTGCTTGTATATTGTATGTTAAATTGCCAAATTGTGAATTGTTGTGCTATGAAAAATGATTTATGATGTGTTTTATATCATGCATTGAAAGATGTATAAAATTTTGATATAATTGAAATGTGTTTATAACCATGTCATGCCTTGGAATATGTCATGGCAATTTGTATAAATGAAAAGAAGAAAAGTAGAAGAAGCATGAGAATATGAATTTATGATTGATTGAATTGAGCATAAATTTGCTTGTGATTGGGAAAGAGAGGAACCTATTTCGTTAGTCATATGCACGTTAACCTATAGCCTTATCCTGGCTACCTGTTTGAGGCATACGAGATCCTAAGAATCGAACTCGTTTTGTTGACGATGTAAACTTCAGTTTCTCCATTTCATTCCATAAAACTCTCGAGTCATTTGTTATACATTTCATCATTGATTTGTTAAGTATGAAGCATAATTAAGTGTTATGCTCTAATGGATAATTACATGATATGTTCTAGGTGATGACATCTTGTTAACTAAGTTGTGAGTTTGAATTGTTGAGTATTGAATTACTAGATATATATTTACATATGCTTGAATGTGTGGCTCATTACCGATGACTATAAATATAGTAGCCAATGAGCTGTGTAGCTCACTCCACTATTCCCTCCTTAGGTGCAGAATGAGAAGGTTAGCGATCCTTACAAGGCAATTGGACAAACTCTAAGATAGTTAGCATTTTTGTAGTAAGTTAGTTTGATAACTTTTGAGTAGCTTTAGTAGCATATCGAACATGAGCATCCCTATCTATTTTGTATTAAGCTAATGATGTAGTGTGGATATGTAACTAAAGCTATATTCAAACACTATTTTATTTTAGTAATGAGATTGAGTATTGAAGAAGTTCTTTTTTCATGATGATAATGAAATATGATTGTGTTTGGCATATGATTCTCAAAGTTGGTCTATTGTATTTTTCAAGCTTTCATAAAGGTAAAATATGTGTTTTGAAATCAAAGGAAAAAATGTATTGATATAGGTAGAATTAGCCAAAGTTGTCTTCATAAAAGTTGTAGCTTATCTTTCTATCTTTCCAACAATATAAAGTATGAAATTTTTGGATATAAGAGTTAAGAGATATGATCATTATAAGTTGGTGATGCTACGTAGGATGTATATACAAAACAGTTATAGTAAATGAAGTGATATCGCACTAGGAGAGTTGAATTTGGAAAGAATATAAATGAAAGTGGTGTTAGAATGGATTTGGATCCATTAGAGATGTCTTGGGGAGAGAGATTTCAGTAAAAAATCTGAGAAGTACAAGGTCAGGTCGTGTAAATTAACACTGACCGTGTCTTTCAAGAATAAAAAGGCCATCAGACCTGAGGAATATTCCACACGACCAGTGTTTTGACCCTCCAAATGGAAAAATCACTCTTTGGAGTGTTCATAGAAGTTATATATCTGGAAGTTATCTTAGAAACCATCCTAAGAAGACCTTAATCCAATATCTCAAGTGAAAGTTATGCTAATTGTCCCAAGATAGGTATAATATGAATAAGGACATAATGATGTTTGACTCTTTTGACGATAACTTCATCATCCGACCTCCAAATGAAGTGATTATTAGACCAATAGATTCCTAACACATTTTTATATCTCTATGTAAAAATGGTAAGCCTTTCTTGTTGATTTTAAAAATATTGATGGAAAGAAAGTGAGGGAATCGATTGGAAGAGCATGACTTGGCTATGAGCATAATTTGGTTCTTTATCATATCTTGATATATATTGATCAAATAGGAAACTTTGGGGGATGTTATAAGAATGAAGATGAACTGGTGTTGGCTAAGGAGATTCCATGGAAATAACTACAGGATAATATGCTCATGTCTTATGATTCTGGATAGTTGGGCTCCAGAAACGGGGTCCAAAAGAATAAGTATAGGGATAATGGATCCCCTTCCCTAAGCCTCCTTCCTCCCTTAAATAGCTTTGTTGTTTCACCATTAACTAATACACTAAAGGAGGTGGTAGTGATGCATGCCTTAATCCACCTTTTAAACTTGTTAGGAAAAACACCTTTAGTAATTGCATAATGAAGTCCCAATTAATGTTGTCAAAGGTCACGTTGAAGTCTATCCATATTATGTAATTATTTGGTGATTTTTTTGTGTATCCTTCTAGGAGCTCATGTCCAATTAATCATCCTTCCTTCAATAAATATGTCTTGATTTTCATTCATTATAGATTTAAGCACCTTTCTCATCCTATTAGATAATAAATTATAAATGATTTTACATGGGAAATTCTAGCATGATATAAGCCTATAATCTCTAAAAGAAGTAGGATATGGGATCTATTAGGCTAGGCAAATAAAGGTTTTATTAATTTCTTTGATCATCTCACCTTTTTCCATAATTCCAAAACTACCTTAATTTCCATATTCCTCACCTTAGCCCAAGTTTATTGGTAAAAGTAACCACTGAGACTATCAAGACCAAGTGCTTTAAAAGCATTCATTCTAAACACCACTTTTCCACTTATAATGCATTAAATGGTCTATCTAACCACTTTGTATCCTCCTTATTAAGTTGTACAATAATAAAGCATATGAGAAATTAGATAAAGGTGTTAGACTCAATCAGGGAGCTAATAGATTTGCTTCATCTTAAGTTGACTCTGCTTCATCTTAAGAGTTGCATCGTCTTAAGTTGACTTTGCTTCATCTTAAGTTGACTCCGCTTCGTCTTAAGAGTTGCATCGTTTTAAGTTGACTTTGCTTCGTTTTAAGTTGACTTTTGTTTCGTCTGCCCTTATTGCTTCGTCTGCTATTTGCATTCGTCTGTTCTTTGCATTCATCTACTTTTTCGATTCGTCTTCTTTCCATTCGTCTGCTTTTGCATTCGTCTACTTTCTGCTTATGTAACCGAAACTTCTTATTCTGTATACTGTTCATTTTGTATCGTCTAGTCCAATTTGACTCTCTAGACGATAGAACTTGCCTTCAAGGTCTTCATGAAAGTTATAAACCTATAAGTCCTCTTTCAAACAATCCAACAAGGATCTTGATCCGATACCTATAGCGAAAGTTATACTAGTTGCCCCAAAACAAAAAGGTTCAATATGATTGAGGATATAACCAAATTGAATGATTTTGGTGTCAATGGAGACATAAGACATATGGGAACATGTTTTTAGAAGAAAGTGTTGCAAAATGACTTTAGTATCAGGGTCAAAAAGAACATGTAAAGTTGACCCAAAATGATGTGTTATTGGAAAAAATTTGAAAGTAACTAAGGGGGTACGAGTTTTGATTACAGTGATTTTATTAAGTCATAAAATTAAGTGTAAATTATACTTAAGTAAGTTTTAATAAAGGGAAGTAGATAAGTAGATAAGAAATGGACAATTGTCCTAGCTAAAGTTAAGATTTTTATTACCTTAAAAGTCTAGCTGTTGTCCTTGTCCTTATCCTTCTTGAAACTTCTTCTTTAAAGTTCCTCCAACCCAGAGCTTTTCTTCAAATATTCACCGAAGTTAATCGTTACTTTTCTCTATTTGTCATAACTTCTACTCTGATATTTCTTTCTTCTATTCCAAGAAAATCGAACCTCCCTATCAACTTTCAAATTGATGTACATGGGTGTATGAGGGATTAGGGTTACGTGATTTTACAGAGATTGGAGCTTCAAACAAGTCAAGTGTCTGTATTTAGGCATTCCTAGAATTTGGAAGCAAATGCTAATCTGGAGCGTACTATGAGTAGATCGAGATGGTCTCACTTTATTGTTTGCTTTGTTTCAATTTTGTATTAATTGACTACTTGAGTGTGAATGAGATGAACTAAATGTAGATAACTTGATGACAAATGTGTTTTGAATGAGCATTTGCATATAAGTGAAGCGTGATTCTCAACTTATTGTTGAATATCGGACTAAGGTCCACTGATATGGGAAAGTGATTGAATGGTATTTTGCAATGTGAGTGATGCATTCCATCTCATGAATGCATGAAATAAAATGGCAGTTGTGACCGGAGGAGCCATCAAAAGTAAAAAAAGAGCTTAAAGCTCAGAAAGTAAAAATAAGCCTCGAGCTCAAAAGTGATTAAGAGCCTAAGGCTCACTATGTATAATGAGCTCTGTATCCCCCAAGTGGATAAAGGACAGTTAGTAATGAGTCTGGTATCCAATGGATATGGCACAGTTTAGGCACTCAGTCACAACTAAGTAACAAATGGAAAGTGAATCTCATGTGCATTACATATGCATAAAATGAATGATTAGGTGTATTGAATATGAAATGTGAAACAATGTGAGATGTGAAATAATGTGAATTATGTGTTATGTGATTGGGTAAGCCATCGATGATGGTCACTTGTTGAGTTCGCAAAACTCACCTAAAATTTGCAATTATTTTTCAAGATTAGGAGAATACGTCGTTAGGCCAATGGGAGTATACCTACAGTATACAAGTGAAGGATAGAGGTCGGGATCAGTTTGCGTCTGCCTTGCATTTCTTCATTTTGTATTGAATTGTATATTCCGTAACTTTTTGTATAAATTTATAGTCTAAAAATGACTAAAGTGTTTTGTAATTATGAAAGGGGCTAAATGGCTATTGAAAATATTGTTGACTGTATTGTGTGATTGTAAAATGTTTATGAAATAAAGTAAGCCCGATTTGGTTATGGATTTTTGCATAGCGTGTTTGTGGTTTCAAAAACACAAAAAAATTCATACCAACTTCTGAATGATTGAGTGCTCTAGCACGCCACCTTCGCGGGGCACAAGCTCGGACATCACCCATAGATGTCGGGTTCGGGTCTTGCAGGAGTGGGGTGCTACATCCTCATTCCTTGGTTAGTAGCTAATTCCCTTTATATAGATGAGAGTTTTCCCTTTGCTTCATTTACATCCAACTTAGTGTTCCTAATTCTATTAGTATAAAGTTCATTTTTTATATTTTTGTGGGTCCTCACATATATGCTCTTTATTTCCAAGATTTCTTAATCCTTTCCCTCTTATATGGTAGTTAGGAAACTCTCCTATTAAGCTAGGAAATTATTGAATATGAAGGGGAAACTCTTCCTGCTTATCTTAGTAAGCTTCTGTATTTTAATTAGAGTATGATCAGAGAAGATGAGGTTTATGAAACAAACCTTAATTTTTGGAATTGGATTAGCCAATCATCACTATGGCTCTTTCAAGTTTTCTACAGATGTTCTAGTTGGAACTTTGCTTGTTGCACTAAGTAAATAATTACCCTCAAATCTTAAGTCAAATAATTCAAGCTTCTTCATACTATTCTTCAAATTTTCAATGTTATTCCTTAGGTTATAGTTACCATTCACTTATGATCTATATATGGTGTTGTTGTAGTCCCCTATAATAATCCAAGTTCCCCTTATAGATGTTTGGATCTTTACCAAGCTCTCCCAAAGTAGTTTTCTTTAAAAAGATAGGTTTAAGCCATATATAATCGAAACATAAAACTTGATGCCTTCTTGGATGATCTAAATTTTGATATGGATGATTTGGTCGCTAGAATCCAATTGCTTAATCAACACCTTGATAGTATTGTATGCTAAGATTATTCTACCGTAATGGTAATTGTGATGATTAGAGAGAAAATTTCAGTGGGTTCCTAAGCATTTCAATCTCTCTATATCCTCCTGCGTTATTTTGATTTTCGAAAGACCAATTACCAGTGGCTTTCCTTTAAAGACAAAATCCCTAAAAGATTGGTATTTTCTTGGGCTATTGAGGCCTCTAACATTCCACACTATAAAAAACATGAATTAAAGATGCTAACTTTAGATCCCTTGGATCTCCTTCTCTATATTGATTTTTTTCTACTTACGTTTAGGCATTCTTCTCCATTTTTTTCCACAATTGCTTCTTTCTCAAGAAGTTCTTTTGAGGTATTCAAAAGTGAGTAGCAATTTGGTTTTTGGATCCCCTTCTATCGAATTCTCAATTGTTATGACTTAGGTAGCATTTAAGGATTCTCCATTGATTATTTATCCCTCTCTAACTTTGGAGTAACCTCATATTGCACTTCCTTTTCCATGGAATCTGCTTTGTGTTTAGCACATGTAATAACATCCTCCATAATACTCTTTGATTTTTCTAATCCCATTAACTCCACTTAAGTTCCCTTCTTGAAAATTTTACTTGTTTTCTTCCAAACTTTGCCTTAAGTACAGAATGAGGGTTTACATTGATAAGTCAAGAGGGAGTCTTCGTATAGTAAGTTTTTCAAGCTAAGCCCTATGAGGGTATATTGTTCGAGAGTTCTTTGGATAGTTTTATACTTACGCAAATTCTTGTAAACCCTATTATCTTTTTCTTTATTATATTATGTATATTGGTTTTGTTAATAGCTAGCTAGCATACTTAATCCTTTAGTTGTTTAAGGTTATATTATGAATATATATTAGGATGTTGTCTTGCTCTACATTCTCAAGGTTGATGCCTGGTTTTCAACTTTGTAGGAATATGGAAGCCAGTAGAGGTGTCATGGTTCATCCTTAACTACTTTGGCAAGTTTACATAGGATGCAAAAATGAAGAGAACTAGGTTTTCCTCTAATGGGAGAACTTCTTTTAACCCTCTTCACTTCAATTGCTTATATGCCCAAACTGATGGAAGTCTTCATCCTATAAAGAAGCTGACTAACGTGGCTTCCTAACTTCGAGCTCCCTTTTTTAATATCTCCACATCTAGTGCAACTATAAAGCGCCTATCTTCATCTTTGGGTGGACAATAATATAGGAGTTAAGGTGTTTAGTCACCACATACTTGTCTCCAGTTTATGTGACAGGGCTACACCTATATAGATTCTTCATCATTGGCTTTTAGGTTTATACCAATGGAGGTGGATGAGGATGAAGAAGCAATTAAGGGTAAATTAGTCATTGCATAAATTTCTTTTGGGTTTGTTTTTTATTGACTAGTTGACATTTCTTTATAAAAAATGGTTCAGCTTTTAAAGGGAATGAGACTTAGCAATTAACTTCCAAACAAGGAAATAAAGTAAGGCTAATAGGAGTTTATAACTTGTTAGATTAAAATGCCTCATCTAGGAGTTTTAGGCTAGAGTTAAAAAGTGAAGAATACAAGGAGAAGCAGGTTTTATTAGGGCATGTCAAAGGGAAAGCAGGCAAAGGGAAGTTGCTAAGTGAGATAGGGATGGAGGGTTAGTGAGTTGGAAGTGAGAATAATGATTCAAGAGCCAATTCAGAAGTTAAGGATGGATGAGACAACTGAGAGGGTATAACATTTTAGAAAGGGAACAAAAAGCATGCATAAGATAGATCGTTTATGTTTTCAATTATGTTATCATCATCCTTCCTTATTGAAATCAAGATTACTTATTTGATTTTATAATCTTAAATACTTTATGGCATAGTTTTTCTTTTTATATTAAAAGAAAGAGTCAATTGAAATAATTGGATACCTGTGTTTATTAATAGAATTGATACTTAAGAATTATCAATGATTATGATTATTTGACTGTTGAACGAGTTTTATGATGATATTGAAAGTAATATTTTTATATAAGTTTGGACATTTATCAAAGTTTCTTTAGGATCTAAAATCATGTTAAGGACTTTAAATTCTATATAGGACACAATCTCCGAGTTTAGGGGTGAGACATCACTCCTATTTTTTTTGGAACTTAGCCTCCTTCATGAATTGTTGGCTTTGAATACAACTGTATTGAGTGTTCGGTCCTATTTTAAGACTTTTGGTAACCATTGATTCCTTTATGATTCATAGGAACGATGAATAAGTAAAGATATGATGAATGATAATTGGGTGAAGCTCTTCTGGGGGAGACAAGACTATGCAAGGTACTACAAACCCAAGTCCTTAACTTACACTATTGTGTTAATCAACCATGTAAGTGTTTGGAACCATATGAAGAAAGACGTGAAAGATGAAGACATACACATCTGTATGTGACTACTGCGTGGCTCCTTGTAACCATATAAATCTACCAATTATATTTATTAAAAGAGACATAGTCACTTACACGGTTGTGTATGTGATTGTGTGTAATGTAGGAAACCTAATTCAAGATATAAAAGATTAAAATTTATGGGTTTGATCATTAGAAGGCAGCAAAAACACCAAAAGGGAAGAAAAACATAAAGAGAAAAAGTAGTATGGTATTTTTATCTTTTTTAACTTTTTTTAGATTGGCAGCGAAAACACCAAAAGGGAAGAAAAACATAAAGAGAAAAAGTAGTATAGTATTTTTATCTTTTTTGACTTTTTTTAAATTGGTTTGAGAGTTAGTTGACTAACATATCAACTTTGGTTTCATCCCTAAAAATTTGTGAGACAACTTGTAGTTATAGGTTGAGATATTAAAATTTGTAAATCTTTATCCGGGTATAATGGATTTGCTTGTTGGTTTGGTCTATAGTTTTTCCCCTACATTAAAGGATTTTTCACATGAATCTTGATATTTGCTTCTTTATTAAATTTTTTATTCTCATACTAATATTTGTTGGATAAACTTAAAGAGGATTTTGTTATTGCTTTTTCATTTATTTTTTAAAGAGTTATGTTTTGTCTCTTAGTAAGTGGTATCAGAGCCATCGTGAGGGAAAGTGGAAAGAGCTTTATGGTCAAGTTAACATCAACAAACTACTCCATTTAGAGGCCCATGATGAAGGACCATAAGGATCTCTATCATTCTATTATTATGGGAAAAGGTGAGAAGGATAATGTTCCTTCAGAACTTAAGAAGATGTCAGATAGAGAATGGCAACAAATGAAATGGAAAATTTTAGGCATGAGTTGACAATGGATTGATATCAACATATTCAATCATGTGTCTCGAAATGAAACTTTATAAGCTATAAAACATCTATAAGGACTCTATGAAAGGAAGATTGTCCATAAAAAGTCCTCACTAGTTAAAATACTTGTAAACTTAAAGTTAAAGGCTGGGAAATCTATCTCGGAGCATTTGAATAAATTCCAGGATATAACAACAAACTTACAAATATGAAAATCATTCTAGATGATGAGCTTCAAGCCTTATTCCTGTTGAATTCACTATCGGATAGTTGGGAGACACAGATGGTGACGATTACCAATTCAATTCCGAAAGGTGTGCTCTCTTTAGATATAGTCAAAGAGAGTATGTTTAATAAAGAAATCAAAAGGGAAGAGATAGGAGTTGACAACGAGCAGGATTTTGTGGCAAAAAGCAGGGGAAGGAGCAAGACCCAAATGGCATTGCAAGTCTAAGAACCAATCAAAGTCTACAATTGACAAAGAGGTAAAGATACATCATTCTTACAACAAGTCAGGACACATTAAGAGGTTTTGTTGCAAGTGACAGAGGGATTAAAAAAGCAAGATCATCATAATGATGGAGATGATAAGAGTACAATTATAAATACTTCAAGCACAAATGATAAGTTATCCCTAGTTTGTACAATAAGTGAATGCTTCTATGTCAGTTATTTAAGTTTTGAGTAGTTAATTGACACAAGAGCTTCATATCATTATGTCCCAAAAGTAGATTACTTCTCAAACTACAAGAGTAGAGACTTTGGGAGCTACAAAGATTGTCGGTATGGGTGATATCTGAGTTCAAACAAATGTTAGATGCTTGTTGACCATGAGAGACGTACAAACATCCCAACTTAAAGATAAATCTATTATCAGAAAACATGTTAGATCGAGATGGATTCAAGCATACTTTCAAGGATAAAAAGTGGAAAATATCTAATAGAGCAATGAATGTTGATAAAGGAGAGTTGTGTTACACGTTGTATAAGACACACTTAAAGGTATGTCGAGGTCAAAAAGCATACACAAGTAAAAAAGAAACTTCTCCAAATATGTGGCATCGACGATTAGGGCATATGAGTGAGAAGGAATGAAGTTATTGACCAGTTAATTTCTTATCCCATTCAGAAAAAACTTTACCCCTCAATCCTTGTAATCTTCATTTGGCAGGAACACAGGATGAAGTCTCTTTCAATAGACAATCTATAAGGAAGATGAAGTCATTGGAGTTGGTCCATTCAAATGTTTATGGCCCAATTGAAGAGGAGTTACTAGAAGGTAACAAATATTTTATTTCATTCATTAATGATGTTTTAAGGAATAGTTGGCTATGTATGTTGAAAGCCAAGACTCAAGTATTTGAAACTTTCTAGTAGTTTCATGTCATGATTGAAAGGGAAGCTGAAGTACCTATGAATAGATAATGGAAGAGAGTATAATTCCAAGGTCTTTGAAGAGTATTGTACATCGCATGGACTTACACATGAGAAGATTGTACTAAGTACTCCACAGCATAATGGTATTGTTGAGAGGATTAAAAGAACAATTATGGTGAAGGTTATTTGCATGCTCTAAATGTCCAAGTTGTTGAAGACATTTTAGGTTGAAGTAGTCAGAACTACAATCTATTTGATCAACTGAGCTCCTTTAGCTCTATTGGATTTTGAGATTCTCCTGAGAGCATAAACAGATAAAGATCTCACATATCATCAATTGAGAGTATTTGGTTACAAAGTATTTAAACATGTACCAAAAGATCAGAGACAAAAGCTTGTTTCAAAGGTGATACCTTGCATCTTTATTGGTTATAGTGTTGATTAGTTTGGCTTCAGACTCTGTGACCCAGAGAAGCAAAAAATGGTCAGGAGAAGGGATGTGGTATTTTAGGAGTACAAGAGAGGTGTTGATCTTCTGATGGGAGATAAGGTTACTCAAAGTAGCTCATCTTATGATGTAGTTAATTCTTCTCCAAATTTTACCACCAGTAAGTAATCTACAGGTGAAAGAGATGAAGTGTGTGACCAAACACACATTGGTGGTGATTAGGTATAACCTAGTAATGATGAGCTACACAAACCACATCTAGAAATTATTAAAGATGAAATCATTAAGGATGAAGAATAGGGGGAACTATCGAATCCATCAGCTAATGATATACAGCTTTGAAGGTCAATAAGGGAGAAATGACCTTCTACAAGGTATCCGAGTTCAGAATATTTGTTAGCTGTTGCTGAGGGAGAGCTTCAGAATGTGCAAGAAGTTATATTTTGTGATCGCAAAGAACTTTGGCTCGCGCCTATGAAAGAAGAGATGAACTCTTTGAAGAAGAGTGATACATATGAGCAAGTAAAGCTTCCAAAAGGCAAAAAGGCATTGAAGAATAAATGAGTGTTTAAGATAAAGAAAGATAGTGACAACTCATGAAGCACAGAGCAAGGCTAGTGGTGAAAGAATTTAGTCAGAAGAAGGGTATAGATTTTCATAAAATCTTCTCACTAGTAGTCAATATGACCTCAATTTGAATACATATAGGTTTAAATGCTTGTTTGGGTCTTGAACTTGAACAACTGGATGTTAAAATAACCTTCTTACATGGAGATTTGGAAGAGGAGATACAAATGGAGCAACTAGAAGGTTCAAAACTAAAGTCAAGGAGAATCTGGTCTACAAGTTGAAGAAAAGTTTATATGGGTTAAAACAAGCTTCAAGGCAATGATATCAGAAGTTCAATTCTTTTATGAAGGATTATGGTTACAAATGAACTCATGTTGATGCTTGTGTGTAATAGGTGAGAACTTTATCATTATTCTTCTGTATATTGATTGTGGGTCAAGATGATGGAAGAATCTAAAAGTTGAAGAAGAATGTGTCTAAATCTTTTATTATGAAAGATTTGGGACCTACAAGGTATATTTTAGGCATGGAAATAACCCAAGATACGAAGAGTAGGAAATTGTAGTTATCACAGGAAAGATATATTGAATGGGCATTGGAAAGGCTAAATATGAAGCATGTCAAGCCAGTTTGCACGCTACTGACACCTCACTTCAAACTAAGCAAACGTGAATGTCCCTCGATAGAAAAGGAGAAAGATGGTATATCTTATGTTCCATACTTATATACAGTAGGGTCTTTGATGTATGATATGGTATGTACAAGGCTAGATATTGCACAAGTTGTTGGTTTAGTGAGAAATTCTTGTCTAATCCAGTAAAAGTTCACTAGGAAGTAGTGAAACGGATTTCGAGATACTTGAGAGGTACTTCAAAGTGGAGTTTGTGTTTTGGTGATGGTGGGCAAATTCTTAAAAGTTATACAGATGCAGATATGGCTGGAGATCTTGATGGAAGAAAATCCGCTTTAGGTTTTCTGTTCAAGTTTGCAGGGGGAGCCATTTTATGGCAATCCAAGCTACAAAAGTGTTTAGTTTTATCTACAACTGAAGCAGAGTATGTAGCTATAATGGAAGCTAGTAAGGAGATGTTTCGATTGGAAAGATTCCTTCAAGATTTGGATGTAAAGAAAAAAGACTATAAAGTATTTTATGATAGTCAAAGTGTTATTAACTTGAGCAAAAATACTACATATCATTCTTGCACAAAGCACATAGATGTCAGATATCATTAGTCGAGGTATGTGATTGAGGAGTAATAACTGATATTAAAGAAGATTCATATAAGCTTAAATGGCGATGATATATGACAAATAGTTCTCGAAAGCAAGCGTAAGTTTTGCAGTAAGCTTGTCGGGATGTCTCCTAGGTAGTTGTTAAAGCATAACATGTCTTCTCTATAATTGGGTTGGAGGGGGAGATTGATGAGTGTTCAACTCTATTTTGAGGCTTTCAGTGATTGTTGATGCCTTCATGCTTTGTAGGAATAACAAACAAGTAAAGATAAGATGAATGACAACTGGATAAAGTTCTTTTGGGGGAGACATGATGGTGTACAGTGCTACATACTCATGTCCTTAACTTACAAGTTGTATAGATCAATCCTGTAAGTCTCTAGAACCAAGTGAAAAAGATGTAAAGGGGATATAAACAGTTGTATACTCCGCCATGTTCATGGCATACATGGCTATGTGTAATGACTGTGTAGCTCTCTGTAACCATATTTATATGCGACATATGTGATGCTAGAAGAGACACGGTCACTTACATGTGACTGTGTATAATGCACAAAACCTAATTTGGGATATAAAAGACAAAAAAAAAACATAGGTTTGATAAATAGGAGGTGGCTAAAACACCAAAAAGGAAAGAAAAACATCGAGAGGACAAGTAGTATAGTTATATTATTTTTTGGATGGGTTTGAGAGTAAGTTGATTAATATATCAACCTTGATTTTAATATGGAAACTTTGTAAGACAACTTGTAATTGTGGGGTGATATATTAAATTTTGTAAATCCTTATTTGAGTATGGTTGATTTGCTTGTCAGTTTGGCCTGTAATTTTTCCTCTATACAGGAGAGTTTTTCTTGTATATTTACTTCTTCTTTTTTTCTCATACTGATATTTGCTGTAAACTTAAAGAGGATTTTGTTGTTACTCTTTAGTTGATTTTTTAAAAAGTTGTCTTTTTTCCTCCCAAAGTGCGTGTTATTTTCTAAACTTCCAACAGAATCCTCCAGTCACCATAGATGATGAAGTTGATGCCAAGTCGACGACTAATGGTGTATGCCCACCATAATATCTGTCATATTTTAAATATGATTAGGGCGATGGAAATGGACATCCCATTACTGAAAAAATAAGGCAAATATCAAAGTCAGACAAAACCCATCATTGTCGAGGCAGCATATGACACTAAAATTCGGTAATAAAAGGAATGGTGATCAAAATTTTGTAAAATGTCGAAGAAACTTTACAGAAAAGGGTCATGAATTCCTATAAGAATGTTAAAGGAAAGAAATTTTTGACAAATGCTTTTCGGTAATATCATTCGTTTCTTAGACTTGTCCACACAAAAAAAAAAAGGTTTTTATATTTAAGTAGTAAAGAAATATTAAAAGTTACGGTACAGCTCCAAAGCATGAAGGTGGTCGGTTGATGTAATTGAGGTTAGTGTATGGACTATGGAGTCTGCAAATTCTGTAGCCCTAGAAGCTGAAAGCAAATGAACTTTTCCAATTCCCATAGCAAGGATACATTTTAAATTTGAAGTATTAACGGAGCAACATTTTATTTTTTAGAAAAAGATCAGAAAGATCAAAACCTCATGTTGGTCAAAACTCAGATGAAAAGGATGGTGAAATATAGTCAAATCCACTGAAGCAATTGATAGGCCTCAACGATTCAGCATCACAAAGTTTGACATGAACATAGTAAGACGATTCCCTTGTATGCCAAGCTGGGTAATACACATGAATTTGTGTAGACATTCAAGGATAGAATTCGTCGACATACAGAGTATCACAACCCAACAAATCGCTGCTGTGGAGCAATTAAGATTCTCATACATTACATTGGAACTCATTAAACATACATAGAATTCGAAGAAATAAATCTTAAATCACCCAACTGTGGTATCTGCTACCCACTTTTTACATCCTTCTGTTAATCTACGTAATATATTGCTAAATCCCGAGTTGGAATTTATTCATGGCCAAACCTCCAAAATAAGAAAGTACCCCTCCAGGTCTCCACTACGCTTTCCTTGCATCCTGAAGGTTTCCGTATAGCAGCAGAAACAGCATATGTGGACACTCCCTATTGGTACAGATAAATCCGCAATGAACGGGCTTGAAAAACGAGCTACGACCGCCCTGTTTCTAATTGAGTTGTGCAAGCGGTGATCGTGGTATCAGAGATGGTTTCAACTCCTTTGTCTCGAAGGATTCATATGAATTGTTTTCCCGAAATTCCTCGAGAAGGCTCTCCATTGGCATTGCACGGAGTGACTCTATTGTCCCCTTACTAGGAACTTCTGTCTCACTTCTCACTGGCGTTGTTCCTGTTGGCTCGTAGTCCTGCACAAACATAGGTTCATCGTTTAAGGACTCAAATAAGCAATTAAGTTTTTCCTTACTAGGTGAAGAGACTATTAAAATGCTAACAAACACCATATGGCAAATAAATGAAGGATTAGAGTGATTTATATGGCAAATAAATGAAGGATTAGAGTGATTTATATACACACGACAAATTTTATAATTCAAGTTTTGAAAGCTAAATATTTGTGCTTAAGTAGCCTCTACCATATATCGCTGCTCAAATGTTTCCTTTGCCTTGTCTTCGATAGCTGCGGCTTGGCCAGAATGATTATCCCTCAAAATCTCAATGGTTTTTGCATGGGATTGCACAGCCTCCAGGATACCAGATACAGTTCTACGTTCCTGCTCTGAAGCCCCTGCAGCAATAAGAAAACAGAGAATGTCACATCCCAGACACTTAATGCCAGAAATGCAGCCCATGTGGTGATTCAACATAAGCCACTCAAAAGAAAGTCAACTCTATTAAAATGGAAAATCTTAAGACGTTGAAACCACTAATACTTACTGTCAATGTGATGAAGGATTTCTTCATTATTCTTTGCCGCATCTTCCTCGGCTGCAATTCTTGCAGAATCAACTTCCGCCTCATGCTGGTCAATACTGTCGCAGGCATTTCTGTAGAGAAACAGTTACATATTAGGGATATATTCACTTAGGTTTGCCAGATAAAGTTTTCTAATACTGACAGAAAGTAAATAACTGAAATACTTGGAAAATACCAAGATGATGACTTTAATATTGCTTACAGAGCAAATCCTTGTCCCTAACATGCTAAATGTTTCCAATACTTGTATTGGACCATTAATGGTCGAAAAAACAGTAGGGCGAGGCGTATTACCTAGTAAGTGACGTCAATGCGGAGATGTGTTCCCTGCCAATGTCATTAACCAAATCCCGAGTTTTTTTCCAGTGCTTGGAAGCCGATTCGGCTGTTGTCACACTAGAGAATAAGGAAGCAAAAGGGTCAGACTAATGTATAAGAACTGTTGGTGCACCCACCATCACACAGAAGATCAACATACCATTGCTGCAGGATGAACTCCATACGACAATGTTTCGCAGCAGAGTAATCTGCAGAGTCCTTGGCACTATTCTCCGCCTGCATAGAAAACTCCTGCCATTTGCGTTTTGCCTCTGTAGCAACGCCCTCCATTGAAGAAACATGTTCATCCAAAAATGCCTTGTTTCCGGTGGCATTTTCTCGCAGGCCATATAGCCTTGCATTCACCTGTGAAAGCAAAAGTCAGCGCATCTTGGTAATCAAGACATTATTGAAAGGGTTAAAAACCAGTAGAGCACCATATCTTTCTGACGTATGATGTGGTTAGAGACTAGATTGTTGATGTCAGCAACAAGCTTCTCAGCATCTGATTTTGATTGCTCCTGCACAAATAGTGATTGAGCAGCCGTTGGGCACTGTCTTACAGAGACATGCAACTGAGTTTTGGGAGATGCACAACAACTACCTCATAAGCCTTCTGGAAATCGGCAATACTTTTCATTTGGATTTCATCAGCTAATGCTGCATGATTTTCAAGCCTTTCAGATACTTCTGAAATCTTTTTGAGAAAATCATTCATATATGCTGAGATCTCCTTCGTCTGCTCACTACTAAGATTGAATCTCTGATGGATTTCCAATAACAATTGTGACAAATAAGAAAGCAATGACAACAAATACACTAAAGTAGACGGCACATTTAATTCAAATGAACAAATAATTTTCACTATTTCCTGGGTACTATATCAATCAATATTCAGACAATATTTGTTGCAACAAAACACAAAAATATCAATCAATATTCAGACAATATTTGTTGCAACAAAACACATAATCCAGCAACAAGATGTTGTCAAGAAAGCAATACTTCCAAACTTGCTCCATTCCAAATTAATTTAACGTGGAGTTTAGATTATATAACCTGTCGCAGTTCCCTTGCAAAAAGAGCCATTTCTCCTTGGTAAGCTGAGAGACAACTCTGAATATCATCAAATTTTGAATCTGCTTGACCAGTCTCTGAAGCTAGATACTGATTTCGAAGGATGCATAATTAGATCTCCATGGAATAATTTGGATATAAAGTGGACAAGAAATTCAAATAACTGCTACCTACATCTTCAATGGACTCTGCATTAGAAGCTACCAAAGATGAAATTTCTTCCAGACCTGCAATAGAGGTTGCCTTGTGCAAACGCACAACATTTTGCAATGCCTCCAAGTGGGATACATACAAATTCCTCAAAGCCGTTAATTTCTCCCTCGTATCCTTGACTGCCTGAACGCGAGAATTTATAAACCATGAACAAGAGCAGAGCAAAAGCTTGTACCTCTCAAGTTAACTCTTCTACCAATTTCTTCTTTGAAAAAAAAACAAAAGATTATATAATAGAGGAAAGAAATCAAGGAAACTAGAGAGCATATGTTTCTTAATACCTTATCATGTACATCCAAAAGAGAATGACAGCGGTTCTCAACACACTTAAGATGTTCATTTTGCTGAGACGTTGATTTCGCTAACATGCCACCAAGAGAATGAATTTGCCTGGAGAGTTCCATTCTGAAGTTGTTCACCAGCGATCTGTTATCTTCATTCAGTTTGTCTTCTCTACCTACAACCCATCACACTATCTAGTGAGTAATATGTGGTGGTTAACTAAGAAACTTTTAGTTTCTAACTAAACAAAACACTACATACCAATCTTTTGGAACAAACAAACATTATCCTGAAGAGCTCTCTCCAAGTCACCCCGTAGAACAAACGTTTGATGAGCCAGAGCATTCTCTGTTCAGTAAGTTCAATGGTAGCATCAAGTATCAAAAGTGAATCAAAATATGAACATAAAAGAAAATTTAAATGTACCTGCTTTTTCCCTTTCAGATATGATAAAGTCCTTCTCCTTTAGAGCATAACGGCACTTCTTAAGTTCTTCATTACTGCTGGCTAGTAATTTGCTGGTATGGCTTAAGTTTCTCTACATATAACATGCACCCAATGAGAACCTATCCATAAAAAGTAACTATACAAGAAAAGTTTACAAACATTTCTTACCTCAGTTGCATCAAGTTGGCCGCTCAATTCAGAACATTGCCGAACTTGGGCAACATATTTATCTTGCAGCTCCTCAAGTTGCTGGTCCAACATATTGTGCATGCATTATACTAAGAAAAAAATAATGCTAGAAACTAAAACGTTCATGCCTACTATCGGAAAAACCCTATTCAGTTCCACATACTAACCTTATGGTTACTTTCTATAGTTATCCCCATTTGTTCTATTTGTTCTGCCATGGCCTGAACATAGAAAGCAAAAATAGGTGAGCAATATTCAAACACATTCATGGTAGATCAGAGGCAAACACAACAAGATCGGACAAAAGATAATCCTTGACCCATATCGAACAACAAACTTGGGATAAATGCAGCAAAGAAACATTTGAAAATAGGAGCTACCATTTCAGCAGCCAATCAAGCCAATCAAGCCAATCAAAACTGAGACAACTGATATATTATGTTACCTTCCTTTCAGTCTCCTCTTGGTAGTACCGTTCCTTTGGAATATAAACACCATTCTTTTCACGTGCAGCATAAACCTCTGAGTAACACGATGGCATTTGAAGCAAGATAGAAAACCAGGGCACCATAAGTTCCATGCAACTTAATGAACTCTTTACATAAATTTATGATTACCAGCCTGCCAAAGACAACCCATCTCACCTGCCTTAAGCCTGTCAATCTCTCCATAAAGATCCTTGATAAGAGTAGATTTCATCATTTTTTGATTAACCTACAAGCAGCCACATAAATTTCTAAATACTCTTCAGTCCATGTATCCAATTTAAGTGTGTACTCACTCTATTAAGCACAGATAGAAAATACTGTCGTGCGTTCACAAACGTTTCATGTAGCAGTTTGTATACAAGAGCGGTCTGAAAGAAAATGAAGTAGACACAGTCCTTTCCATAGTTGCCAACAGAACCATACTCTAACCCGATGATAGATTTTTAAAATAGTTACTTAAAGAGCTTAAACATGAAAAGTTACAGTGCTACAACACTAGCTTAAAACAGCCAGCAGATGATAAGCAGTATTTAGCATTAGTTCAATTTAGGCAACACCAACTCCTACAGAGTTTTAACATTTGAAGTTATATAGTTCTCAAAATCCTAGATACCATCATTTATGGAGTGTTTCTCAATTCCGAATTCAGGGATCGGGAATTGATTACGTGAATTATGTATTTGGATGTTAGTTTAACCAAACAAGGAGTACGTTAATGAAATAATACACTAAATTTCTGCATGAAAACGAACCTCGGGCTTATTTTTTATGTGCTTTGCCCTGTGCGCATAATCCAGGGTACTCAAAGTCTCCTCGAGACAGTGAACAGCTGGTGAAACTGTGGCTATGATGCATGTTTTAGTTCTTCCCCCAAGTGAATCACGAAGTAACCTTGTGAGCTTGCTATCCCTGGAGTATTTTAGTTATGAACACAAGTTGGAAAAGAAAATCAAGAACAGGCCGTCACCACGCAGATCAAGAAAACAATTTGAACCTGTAAGGTATATGGCCAAGATGTTCAACAAGAGCATTAATCACTCGACCCAAGGTAAGCAAACTTTTGTTAATTTCACCAGCTTCTCTTGCACGACCCTAAAACACAGCGAACAGTACAACCGGATTATGAGATAACCCGGATTTTATTTTAGATTCTTATTAGCCAACCACCACTGAAACTCATAAGGTCAATGATGTCAAAATGAAACAATACCTCCCTAGCACCAGAACGAGATATGTTTTCAGACCCAGCAAGATCCACCAGATTTAGCTTGCCACATTTGATTAGTTCTTCACCCTCCGGTGTTGCTTCCTTGATGTGTATTGTAATGGAAAAGAGAGAATGCGACCGACTAAAGGACAAGATAGCTTCCTAAGGTGAAAAAAATATATATACGAATTTACCATAATCATGAAATAGCTACGAAACTCTTACCTTGATTGCTTGTTTAACAAGGTTTCTGCAGTTCGACGTTTCGCAGACCCTCTCTCAAGAAGAGTGAAGATCTCACTGGCACTTGTCACTATTTCTTCCTCCAAACCTCTTACAAGAACTCCACCTTTTCCATCTTCCATCAATGGAAGCTGCTTCTTTTGCTTTTCATCCAGAGAAACCTTGGAAATTTCCTCTGGAGCAAGTAAATCAGTTATTTCCTCATTGTACAGCTCTAGGAAAGTCACCTTTACACTATATTCTGCATTCTGGCTTTCAAGAGTATCAAAAATCTGCTTGACAGCTCTGGGTATGACCCCAGCTTCTGGAGGTAACTCTCCATTAGGCCCACTCTGTTCCCATTATAACATCACAATTAACAAGACAACAACTTCTATTCCACATGCTATGAGAGATAAAACATCAATCTGATAAAACAACCAAAAGGTACTGATAAGCCCTACCTTAGACCTCTTGCATTCACCTTCCATTGTATATGTTTTACCAGTACCAGTTTGACCATATGCAAAAATTGTACAATTGAAACCTTCCAGAACTTCATTCACAATTGGCACCACAGCTTGTTCATAGAGATCCCTTTGCTGGGCTGAAGGTCCAAAAACCTATACCCCAAAATCTAAATTTTCAAACATGATCCAAAATCAAATACAAAGTTCTAGAAGTGGAACACAAGAAACGAGAGGAGACCTTGTCAAAAGTAAAAACTCTGTCGATATGCTTGCCGGCGATGCTCTGGGAGACGGAGACCTCCCTCTGGTACTCGTTGCACGTTACAACCTGAGGAGCATTGTTCCTCAACTCTTCATCGCTGAACGGCCTAAGGTCCAAACAACTTGAAATTAAACCCAGGAAATCAAATAATCGAGAAGCGAAAAACAGGGCAAAGAGCAGTTGCTGACCTGCATCGGAGAAGGACCTGGACATTGACGCCTTTCTCCTTCTCGTGTCGACCCGACATTTCCTTGATCCGATTCGAACTGTCACTGTTAGATCCGATTCACTATTCTCAGACGCCTCTCCCTGTGTCTTCGTCTCTCTCTCTTTTTTGGTATGAACTATGAAGGGAGAGCGGGTGGTGAGTGGGATTTGAAATTTTTGAGACCCGCTCGCTAGGAGTGTCATCCAACGGTTGAATTCTTAGCTCCTGGCATCGGACGGTGAGGATTTAGTTGGGCCTTTGGTTGTCGTGATTTTGACTGTTTTAAACAGTATTTCCTTTTATTCCTTATTTTGGTGTTCAATGCTTTAGGACAGGCCCAATCGCGGTGTAGAGTTGAGATTCCGATTAGAAGTTTTGTGTCCCGATCAAATAAATGAACCCAACTTAATCGAATATCAGTTTATTACAGAAAAAGGATGGCACATAGTTGGAGGCTTGAGCCACTTTAGTTTACACGTATATCAAGTTATAAGATTCCGACTTATCGAATTGATCCATCATTTAGTAATAACACCATGAATTTAATTGTAACTTGCAAAACAGAAGGGGCCGTTTACTTCTATTGCTGCCTTTTTGTTCTGATTATTAATTTTTGTTTTCTATTTTTCTATTTTTTGTTAAAAAAACAAAACTTTTTTAGTCTAAATTTGTAATATAAAAACTTAAAACAAAAATTTGTATAATTGAAGTTATGACCTTGAAATTGTCTGCATTTCTCGCCATATATTTAAATGAGATTAATTAGCCATTGAACTTTGCATCCACTCTACGAAAAATAGCAAACCAAAAATGTAAAAGAACACTTAGAAATGTAGAAACGCAAACTAGAAAATCACAAACCAGAATGCAAAAACACAAACCGAAACACCATAAATGTAGAAACTCAATCCAAAGAAATTCAAAAAACCAAAAACGAAAATGTGTAAACTGAAAAAACAGGAGACAAAGAGGAGATGAGTTAGGGACTTGAGAGAGAAGAAACAAACAAAGAAGCATGAGAGAGAGAGAGAGAGAGAGAGAGACGAGATGAGTATAAAACAGAAGAAAGAAAGATGAGAGTTTCTACGGTAGAGAAAATTTATAAGAATGAGAAGTAGAAATGAAAACAAAAATAAAAACCTGTTGTGAAAATTTTGAAAATTGTCTAATTTCTATTTTTTTTGAATTTATTGTAGTTTTTATTTTTAGAAATAACAAATTGCAACAGAAACAATAAAACATGTTTTACCATGTTGTTTCCTTCTTTATTAAAACTGCAACAAGAACGAAAAATAAATTAGAAACAAACACCCCCAAAGATTACGTTTGATAAGATATAATGTAAAAAAATGAAATAATGATATAATATGATCTACAAATACCATAAATTAGATACAATATGATATAATTTAAAATGATTCAAATTTTGATTGCTGATGAAATATGGATGCAAACTTACTATATTTTTTTAGATATCTTTTGTTTATGATTTGATTATAAATATAGAGTATTGTTTTATGATTCATGGCTTTTGTATTCCTATAACGTAATGATGGAGGTAATTTTGATGTAAACACTTCAATGTTGGAGACAATTTTCAATTTTGTTTTGAGAGAGATGAATCCATCATTAAGGTATTATTCAGGGTTTAAAAAATTCTTATTTTCACATGATGAGTTATAATTAGGGATCTCGACCAACTCCCTTACGTATCTAAGTTTTAGAGGTATATTCACAAGTAGGCAAGACATTATATGACAAAAATATGGTAAAAGAAAGAAAGATATGGTAAAAGAAAGAATGATACGGTAAAAAGACACAATAAGTGTGCTATAATAAGAGACCTAGGACATGGATTATCGAAGTCCAAAAGATGGATGAAGAATTTAAGGCATGGGTTGTCTGAGTCCAAAAGATAGATTATCAAGAGAAACTCAGGACATAGATTATCTTACTTCACAATGTGGGATCAAATAATCATAATGTATACTAGTTATCTCTTTAAAATTCATCAACAAACCATATTTACAGAATTGTTCAGATTTAACATTATCATAAGTATTTATGTTATTTATCCATATTAAATGAAAGGCATTTTTGGTAATAATGGTGTTACGTGTCAGTTAAATTATAACTACCTAACACTATCAATAACTTTAATGATTATATGGAGTTTAAGAAAGAAAATGGAATTTGAGATCTATAAGATATTTTTGGTGAGCAAAAATGTTTCTTAATACAATAAATTTGGGTATTCAAAAATCATTATGAACCCCTCTTTTGCCTCTCCACGAAACCTTTTATCGATTTTAAAAAGCTGGTAAATTCATCTCAAAGTTTTATCAATTTCTCAACTTCAAGTCCAAGCTTTTTCTCAATGCATTCCTTCATAAGCTCTCATAATCTTTTTATGTTAAATGCACCACTCTCGAGCATTAAGTTCTAACTCAAGTATTTTTAGACAAGAGTTCTAAGGTTCTAGGACTTTTAATTGTAGTGAATCGATGGAAAGGGTAGAGGAGAGGCAATGTAGGGTTATAATTCCCCATTTTATAATGAAAACAAGACTTGAAATAAAAAGGCATATATAAAATCTCAGAGTTGAGGATTTTAATAGGATGAAAACAAATTTTTCCATCTCCTCTTTTATAAAATTATGCGCCATCTCCCTTCTCAGAGGGCATGCTCCCTAGACCTAATGAAAGTAATATATTTTGTAATATTTTCAATTTTGGTATGGGTTTTTTTTAGTGATTTTTGTTACCAAATCTTAAAGGAAGCCAATCTTTTATCAAAGTCAACTTCAACTTTATTATGGGTGTCTTATCTACTCCTTCCAAGTAGCTTACCAGTCGAAAAATCTTAAGTCATCCTTAGAACTATTTAGGTTTACATACTAAATCATACCTTCAAATGAACTCTCAACCTAGTATAGTTTAAACATTAGGCCTATAATGAGTTTAAATAAGCTACCCAAAGGAACCCGTGACCGGAAAATAACTTTATATTTCTGTGTTTAACAAATAAGAGTTCTTGAGGAATTAAGCACGCTTAGTTTAGTTGAACCTTCATTTTAAAAAATAGAAAAATGTTGAAATCATTGTAAAATCCCATAAGCAAACCTTAATGGATAATAAGAATCCCTTTCCTCTAGTTTTTTTTTTTTTTTGCATAATAGATTTGAAACCATTGGCTAACATTTAGCTTATAGACCACAATCTCCATATCAATTCCCTGAATTTCCTCAAGTCACCATACAAAAATGTTCTTGCAGTCCCTTAATTAATCATTTATATGTGCCTCACCAACATTTGCCCATATTTTTATAGTCTTCATAACCATCAACATGCACACTAATATTCATATCAACTTTTAATGAAGTAAGATTACATTATTTAGTTACTTTTAAGTCTCCAAATACCTTAACTACCCATTGCATATTACGAACTTAATTAGTAATTAGTAGGGCAAAGAAATAGCTTGAGGGAATACAAAGACAGTCTTCTTAGAATGATATCATAAGTTGGAGGTTTACAAAAAATATGAAATCTTAAAGATCTTGTAACATAACTTACTGTACTCTTAATTTTATCGTAGGGGTCATCTTTATTTTTTATATACATACCCTTTTGAACCCTACTAAAGGTGTTGATACAAGGCTTAAATATGCTATAGTGAATCATAATCAGTAGAAGTATCATAAAATAAGATGTCAATAAAATTATCATTGTTTATAAAAACCTTATTCACTTCGTAGTTAGCTAAAATCATTGCAAACATTATTGCATCATCATTAGGATTCAATAACTCAGGATCTTGGTACTTGAATACAATTTGCTCTATATACTTCTTTTATTGCTCATTTCATTCATAGTGACAATGGATGTCTCAAACATGTATATAACTTCTTTATCTAGGTACATTGATGTTAATCTCTCTTACGCTTGGTTAAATTGTTGTATACCTACCTTTATGCTTCAGTAAAGTGAGACCTTTTGTTATCATATATCCCTCTTTTTTTGCACCTTATTGTCTCAATAGATTAAAGCATTCTTTAATAAAGAATCATTGGCTTTTCGTAAATTTCTACACTTATAGGTCTCATTTTTATAATCTTAGTAAAAAAATTGTCAAACTTTATAGACTTCTCAACGTTAGCTTTAGATGATTTATGATATTTTTAATCTTATCATAATTAAGAATATTATTTAGAGATGCCTTCAACTATGATAAAGGTGTTTTTGTGAATCTTTGTACGTTTTTACTTCTTTCTACTCGTTATTTCCTACATCTTTCTTATGATAGATTACTACAATGTGCTCTCTCTTCCTCCTTTACCCCCAACCTGAAAAGACAGCTATTTTATTGGCGTTAAAGATCATCCAACTTCTTCTTTAATGATGAACCTTTGTACTTGCTTCCACACCCCCTCTTAAGTGTACACTTTTTTCATCAAAAGAGGCTTTCACATTGTTTGATGACAACATAAACCTTTCTCAAATTTAATTTTCACAATTTTCGTGTACAATTTTGGTACTTGAGTGGCTTTGGTACTAAATCTTTATATGTAATGTATAAGGTTTTCTCCTTTTCCTTACACCATATTAAAAAGAGTAGTGGAGTCTTTGGGTCTCCTTTTCTTTATAATAAAGTAAGCTTAAAAGTTTGACTTAAGCTACCAAAAACTTGGCATTGATCCTCTTGTTATAGTCAAATAACAATCTCTAACTACTTCGTCCAAAATCAATGAGCATGATTTACTCTTTAGTTCTTTTAAAGCCTGGTTCAGATCCATCATCTCATGATAATATGAAACATGGTTGGTGGGATCTCCAGTGTTGCTATAAACTTCCAAAATTTGTATCTTGAACTTTGATGAGACAAGTTGCTTGTATTTTTAGTCATAAAAGGATTATATATTATTAAACGAGTCTTTTCCCTTAATACTCTAGAAAGATGGAATGTCTTTACATACTTCCTCCAATGATCCTATCATGGGAATATCCATCATATGCCTATGGTCCTTTAGGCTCAATGACATTATTGACCAATTAATGAGTTTGAGAAGTCTTTGTTGACCTTAAAGCATGTTAATTAACCCCTTCTTTTGTTCCTATAAGCTTAGAAACATTGCTCATAGCGATATTCCCCCTACAAGTGTCGTGCTTATTATATGGTTGCAAAACTATTATTCTTATAATAAATATAGGATTTTTTAAAATTCTTTATCGTAGTTCTTAGCCTTCATTCAAATTTCAATGCTAATTAATATATATGCAATAATGTCCCCCAGTAGATCTTCTATCTATGATTTGACTATATAATTGTGGTATCTTTGTGATGATCTTTATGTTCTTAAAAGGTAGCTTCATATGTTAAAGTCAACTCCTAATTTATTTTTAGGGAGAAGTGATCGATGTTGTATTGTTCACTTACCTCTTAAAGTATATTTTTCTTACTTATATAGGATGAGTGGTGGTTAGGTCCCATCCAAGTCCTACACATTTCTAGGTCTCAATATCCGATTTACTAATGTTTTAAAATTAGATCAGGAATTTGACTACATTTCAATTTGGTTTGTAGTAATAATATTTAAATGTATAAGCTATTATGTTAACTAATAAACTAGTTGATTTCTAAATCGATATTTGTTAATTTGTAATTATACATTTTTAATCCTTTTTTAAATTAAAATTTTGCAACCTCTTCAATTTTTTTCCATCTTTACTATTCATTTGTTATCTCAATTTTTCCCTAAATATTTTCAATTATATTTCAATCAATTTGGTGTTATACTATACATATTATTACGGCAACAGATCCCCATATCACCTTTGGCATCATTAATCTCAAACTAAAGAAAAAGTTAGTAAGGCAACAATTTCTCACTGTTTTGATGATTTTATCATTATGAGCTCTCCCTCAAAAACATTATACAGTTATGTTCCATAATGATTTATTAGTAATATTTCTTGGTGAACAATATAAGTTCTTAATTTGTTTATTGCTGCAATACTTCATACATGAGGTAAGCTTTTTTTTCTTTTTTTTATTTTGAGATTTTTTAACTTAGGAGTTATTTTCATATGCTTTTGTCTTTAAAGTTATTTTTAGATACTTATATCAGTTTCTCTTGGGTTTTACAATTCCTTGTTTATAAATTAAAATGAAAATTTAACATACGTTGGTTAAAGTTTATATGACTTTTGATTTACTTTGTTTGTCTCTTAAGAAACTAGTGTAGAAAAGAATTCTTTTTATAGATTTTGGTCTTTAAGTTATTGAAAAAAATTTAATACAAAATATTATGTAAATGAACTTGGTGAAATTGATTGCTTATTGAAGTTAGTTCTGTAACTATGATGTTTTACTTTTAGCTCCTTTTGTCTAAAAGATCAAGTTTTGATATCAGAACTTCTTTTGTTTTGTTTAGTAAAGCACAATAAGCTAAAAGTTTTGATTAAGCAAGAATGATTCAAATTAAATTCATGCTTCTTTTACCATTTATGTTGACTTTTAATGATTCAAATTAAATTCATGCTTCTTTTTATCATTTATGTTGACTTTTAGGTAGTTAGTAGACATTTTGTTGGCTTCCTTTTTTGAGTTTGATTCCAAATCAAAAGTTTTACCATCACTAAACATGATAAATGAGACAAAAAATATTTTATTTAATTTTGCATGACCTATGTTAGTACTTTCTACAGTGACATATTGACATTATGGAGAATTTTACCTTTTAGGTTACTTATGGTAATTTAGATAGTCTTATCATACCTTGAATTTCTAATGATAAATCAACATTCTTTAATTACCTTTATTATATATAAGTTATATTTCATGCACTAGTTTAGATAATATTGAGATTTTGTTTCTTTGTGTTTAAAACTGACAAGAGTATATTATTATATTTAGCATCTTTAAAGCTTATATTCCTAATCTATAACTTTTTAAAATTTTTTTGTCAATTTTATAATATTTTCATTTGTCTTACATTATATTATTATAAATTAACGAGATGGCTCTATTTCTGATGCAAAAGTCCTAATATTTATGCTTTGTTACATATTTCTTTTGTCAATCATTAATCTATTTTACAAAGACTTGCTGAATAAGTATATGTAA
This sequence comes from Erythroxylum reticulatum, assembly GCA_025504915.1. Classification (NCBI taxonomy): domain Eukaryota; kingdom Viridiplantae; phylum Streptophyta; class Magnoliopsida; order Malpighiales; family Erythroxylaceae; genus Erythroxylum; species Erythroxylum reticulatum. The sequence goes on from JANSVA010000005.1 coordinate 42,661,806, forward strand.
TTGTTTACTCCTAAAAGTGCAATTTTGGCACTCTATAGATATAAACATATATCTATTACTTATAATAGATCTTCTATTGATAGATATCTTAGCCAATGTGTTTATCATAAGCCAAATAACAAACATTCATTTCTCTAGTTTCTTTTTAAGTAGTTAAAAGACTAATATTATTGAATTGAAGACTAGGTGAGTCACTATCTCTAATATTTTGAGTCTTGTTGTCTAAATCCTCTTTAGTATGGTCATTTTCTATTGAAAATACAAAATACAAATATGAGATACTTAAATAATACTTTAGAATGACATAATTAAGGATTAGCCTTTTATTTCAAGTTAGGTCCCTAAAGAACTCAAAGTCTTTGTCATGTTTTGGTTAAAGGAACAAAACATGATCCTACGTTAGCTTATATTACAAATATTTAGTTGGTCATGTAAATTCCTCTATTATTCCCTTTTTTATGTTTTTTTTGTTCTTAATTTGAAATTCAATTTATTGATAAAAAGTTGTAACCTTTATTATGTATTGGCTATTTGGTTTTGATGTTTAAGCCATGACAACAATAAAAGAAATACCCTTCAATAGAAACATGCACATTTTCTTTGCATTATTATTGTCTACTTTTTACCTTTTATCATTGACCTCGTCTTTTTAGTAGATTTTAGTTACCTTTAATGATGAAAGAGGAAAGATATCTCCCAATCATGATTGCAAAAAGCACGTAAATTGTTTTTTTCCTCCAATGAATGAAGGTGCATAATGATGAATTAATTCTTATCTTGAATTAGGTCTCATATCAAAAGGCATGAAATATAATTGCTCCGTATATGCAGTACTTCAAATATTATATTCATAAGAATTCATTGAATGTGTTACTTTTGGGATAACAATAGTATATGAAAGTTTCACTTAGAAACATAAAATTATGGTTTTAAGACCAGTTTAGATTATGAAAGGAAAAGAATAAAGTAGTTATTACTAATGCTCTTAAACTCTGCAACACTTATTTTCAATTGACCATAAAATATCTCCCAAAGATTTTTATAGAGGATGGTAATTGTTTTAAATGACAATCAAAGATCTTAAACTGGAAAATAGTTAGTTTTTAACGCGTAGTGGTTGTCAATCTATCTGTGATTAACATGAAATATACATAAGAGATACACTTATCTATAATAATTACATGGAGCATTTTTTGCTAGCTAGCTTAAGGGTTTACAATTTGAAAGGTCATAATCACTAAGTTTAAGAAGAATATCAAGCATAATGCAATCTTCTTCTTTATTTATATCATCATCGTCAACTTGTCTCCTTGATGGCCAATTGCGTTTTTTTTTAATCTTAGTATACAATTTATAGATAGGCATGTGGACAACTGTTGTGATTATGCCTTATTTGCCAAACATAAATTGTCCATATTTGAGCCATATATAATATTCCTTCTATTATGGCCCTTTTTTTTAATTACATATTATATTTGACGACATTAAATATAATAAATCTGTCTTAGTAGCCAAAAAGCATGAGGAAATTAGTAGGACATTTGGTTTATGCTTAATTTTTTTGTAGGACTTTTTGTTCA
>JANSVA010000005.1:42671750-42679250 GCA_025504915.1 Erythroxylum reticulatum
TTAATGAGGGCTTTGATATATGATTGGTGTGATGATGAAAATTAATGAGGGCTTTGATATCTGATTGGTGTGATGATGAAAATTACAATAAGATACATGCAATTGACATAAGCATGCATTATACATATTCAATATACATTAATGAATTCTTAATCATATACAATAGTGATTTGTATATGTGTTAAATGTTATAGAGGAACGCATAGAACGACTACTTCTAGATATTGCCAGGACTTCAAGTCAGTAAGCAAACGGGAGCAATGGTAAGTAATTTAGATGGTAAATTTTGTGAGTAACCTAAGATGGTCTCACCCTAATTTGTTTTATTTATTACTAAATTAAAATTGATATTGATGAATGTGTACTGAATTATGTACTGATTCTGGACATGAAGGTCCGAGGTACTAATTGATGAATGAGATATTGAAGTGCTATTTTCCTTACTTTGTTCTGCTTGTTGAATTTGATTTATGTTGATTATGTTCTGAATTATGGACAATGATTGTTCGAGGCGTTTAATGCATGTTTATATCATTGGAAGTGCTTTTTCATGTGAATATGATTGACTACTTGCTTTGCACATGTAATGTCTAAAATGACCTTTTTTTGTCTTAAAACTGATGAGTCCTAATTATGGGTAAATAGGCATGCCTAGAAGGGTATGCAGCTGCTTCTGTAACACTTCGGTGTCTTCTGTTAATGGCACTTCGTTGTCTTCTATTATTGACACTTCAATGTAGAGACTTCGGTCTCTTCTAGACACTTTGGTGTCGGGACTTCGGTCTCTTCTATATAACTCCCGTTACCCGCTTCTGTAAATGGATTTAGCAGTCATCTGATTTTGTATTTTGATATCTGTTTGATTCTGATATAAACCAAATTGTATTATGATTCTGAAGGGTTTATACCCTCTTGTGACATTCAGTTATGATAATTATAAAAAAAATCTGTTCTGAAATGCATTATGTCTGATTTAATGTTAGGCAATCTTTTAATGCATGCTTATGCTGTTATATGATTCTGTATGATGAATGGTCACTTCATATATAGATTAGTTATTACTCACTAAGTTATATGTTTAGTACGGTGGATTTGCCCCGTGTAGGTTCAGAGCGAAGATTATAAAGACCGGGATAAGTCAACCGCAATGGCCAATAGAATCTGAGTCTTGTTTTGAGAAAAATGTATTATGAGTTTGTTTTGGGCTTGTATCTGATGAGTATGACTTTTAAATTTTGTTTGAAGGTTTGTAATAACCTTAATACATGTTGGTCTTTGAATTTATGGTATGTAATATGATAGGCACAGTATGAATGATATGTTAAGTACTTTATGGTTGATTTGAGATCCTGAAATGAATGTGGGAAATATTTTGGTTTGTTTGTACTGTCTTCTGTGGCATCCACATATCCTCCAGGGGGTTATTATGTGGGTGTTACATTGATGGCCTCAAGTCAAAGGATCACTTATACAATCATCACAATGAGAATTCCATAGACATACAAGTAACGTTCCAAATGGATTTTTCATATCGGGTCTGTTCAGTGAACTTGTTCTCTAACAAGCACCCACACGTTTGTTTTAAGTATCTCTATACTTTAGCCTATAATATCGACAACTTCCGTCATAAGGAAAAACAAAATGTGTACTATTCTTTTTAAGTTCTATTAATGTCTAATCTTAATAGGACAATAACTAGGAAAATTTATGAATAATACATAAATGCAATATAAATCTCATAATTATAATTTCATTTGCAATGTATAATTATCCTATGGACTTTATCATATACATTTAAACATGTATAAGATAAATAATGCCTTTAAATAATTTGTCACTAATTTACAACCAAAACGATTGGCTATAGGGCATAAATCAACACTTTTTAGATTATCTGCTTTTAAATTCATAGAATTCACAGCAATAGTTATCTATACAAGCCAAATAAGGTCAAGGAGACAGACTCTAAAGATGAAAGAAAAGTTGAATGGAGGACTCCCTGCTCTTCTAAGAACATGGTAAAAGAAAAGTTAGTCTTTTCTAATAATATCGTGACACCATAAAGTAATGGAGAAAGGCATAGTGACAGAAACAGAGAGTGACCTGGTAGAGAAGATGAAGAGAGGAAGAAGAACAAGAGTGACCTGATGGCTGCTTTGAATGATACTTTTGTGCCAACTTTGATGCACTCTATTGAAAGTAAAGATGTGAATGGCAAGATATCCTCAGACCAACATCTCCATTCCATGCCTGGATCTGAGGATGTCTGTCTGACTCTTTGTTACTTCAAATCCTCGTACTTTGGTCCAATTCTTGCTTTAAATCATCTAAGATCTAGTGCTTACCTTGTTGATTAGCTATCTTTTGAAGATTCAGTTTCTTATGAACTCCATTACCAACACCGTTTTGATTCTCATGCAAGTTAAACAGATTTGAATATAGACCCTTAAATCGGCAATTAACTATCTCGTGAAGATGTGAGTGTCAAGGAAAGCAGACTGAAAGAGTAGAGAGTGAAGTGAGAGCACAATCACCATTAAATGCTCCTATAAAGGAGTTTCTAAAAATTCAGCTGGTTATATTGAATCAGTTCATTCAACTAGATTATAACCAAACAAGTTCAATGATATTTTAATATTATCAAATAGTTAACTTAGGTCAATCAATTAAAAAAATAGCTGACAGATATTTACTTAACGAGGGGACGTGATCCTTTGTCCTCTTTCCTCTATCCTTACTTTATCCCATTGAATCTCAATCATCCATTTATGTGGATCCCATATGAATAGATGAGTAAGATTCAATAAAATAAGGTAAGGACATAAAAAGGGGATAGAGAATTTGAGGGCCTTAACAAGCCCAACAAGTAGTATGGAGAATGACAAGAAGGCAATCCTTAACCTAGAATGACAGACTTATCTGGAGAATGACAGGAAGGCAATCCTAAACCTTTGATTTTAATCTTTATAACTGCATGGATCAGAGTTCATAATTGAGAAAAAAGATTTGGTTACTAATCTCTGACAGACTTGTCTGGAGAATGACCGGAAGGCAATCCTAAACCTTTGATTTTAATCTTTATAACCGCATGGATCGGAGTTCATAATTGAGAAAAAAGATTTGGTTACTAATCTCTGCCGGACCCACCTTATCGTACATTCAAGCCAATTATCACGTTTTGTGGGAAGCCATTGAGCCGATATTGAGAGAGATCGCATCGCACCTTCGCTTCAACAAAATAATGCACAAGGGAAGGACATCCACGATCCATCGCTGTCAAAATTTGTCCTTGCAAACAGTAGCCCTTCGCAATTATAAGATGATGGCTCTACTTGTTCTGCATCCCACACACACGTGACAGTGACAAAATGTTGCTTGCCATTTTACCCAATTCCCATTCTCCTACGTAATAACTCAAGTGACTTTTCCGACTTTCACTTAACACTCTGCGTTACTCACCTTCTCATCGCCACATGTCGGACGAAAACAATGAATCGCCCGCCCGACAAGTCGGCGGCACAGAGTACAGCTGGTGCAAGGCGGTTCCGGGCGGCACCGGCATCACCGTCTTGGCCCTCCTCCTGTCCAAACCGCCGGAAATTCCACTTCTCCAAGATTCCCTCCACAGCCTCCAGAATGCCCACGCCATTCTCCGTTCAAAGATCCGTCTGGACTCCACTACCCACACCTTCTCATTTGTCACTCCCGCCTCTAACCGCCTCCAAATCCAGCACTTTGATATTTCGTCGACTGAAGCCGTCAACGATAACGACTCAGTTAGTGCGTACCATGCTGTGCTTGAGCATGAACTGAACCGGAACGTCTGGTCATCATCGGACACCGACACTGACGTTTTCTTTGCTAGTTTGTATACTATAAGTGAGGCGATGTGGGCAGTGGCGCTCCGGCTGCACACAGGGGCGTGCGACCGCTCGTCGGCGGTGAGCTTTTTGAGGGAGCTTCTGTCTTTGATCGGGAGAGAAGATGGGGAGAAGAAGGAAAATGAGAAAGCAGACGAGGTTAGTTTGGGAATAGAGAGTTTAATTCCACGTGACAAAGCTAACAAGCCTTTTTGGGCGCGTGGCATGGACGTGCTTGGATATTCATTGAATTCGCTGAGACTGTCGAATCTGAACTTCGTGGATGCTTATTCGCCGAGGGTTTCTCAGGTGGTGAGACTCCGCATGAGCCGTGATGAAACCCAGAGGCTACTCGCTGTAAGTTCGTTATTAATATTTGATAATGCTCTTCAATTAATGATAATGTTAATAAAAATTCTAAAACTGAAGGCATAATAATATCTGAGTCGCTATCAGCTAGGGACATTTTGTAGAGAAGAAAACAAAAGTAGTTGCACTTCCGTGTTGCATTTCCTTATTCCAACGTTAGTACCCTCAGTCCTCTTTGAATCTGGACAGAGACGGACCCTTTATGGTTTTCTTAATTTCGGAAATTTTCTACGTGAGAATGAATACATCATAAGAATTATACACGAGACGAGTCAATTAATTTATCAAAAATTTACATATATTAATTTAAATATTAATAATAAGTTAAGTCTAATTTTTATTTATTAAGTTATGTTATAAAGATTTTCAAAATTTCAATTTCTATTTATAGTTTGCATTCTTGTAAATAATTGTATAGTTTGAATTCTGATTTATTATTATAAAAAGTTATTAGTTTATTATATTTATATATTATTACTTATATTAAAATTATTAAGTTATCACAATTTCATTAATAATAATTAAGAATATGTATTATATTTTTAGTATAAATAATAATTTATAACTAATTACTGGGACCTTATTGATATTGCTGTAACGATGATGACAGCCCGTTTCTATGGACTGGGCTTGGGTTTAATCGTCCTGATAAACATGCTAGAGGGCATTACACTGAAACACGGTAGATAGTTCCTCTGGTCTTGGACTTGCAATTTAGCCGATAGCTTTAAGCACCGAATCCAGTTTTAGGCATGGAAATGGAATTTCAGTTACTCGTTTTTTTAGTTTTCGTTTCCGTCTTATGCCTGAGAGTGTCGTATAAAAACTGGGTTCAAGGCCTCAATTTCAATTATTCTATTCCAACCTTGTTCCGCGCCTAATACAATGTCGTTTATTGGGCGCAGAACAAAGTTGAAACAGAGTTATTGTAATGGAAGATCTGGCCATAAAAACATGCTGTAGTGTGTGTTGACCAGCAGGCAGTTCATTTATGTTGTGGTAATGGACTATGAGATTTGTGTAGGGTTGCAAGTCAAGAGGGATCAAACTGTGTGGAGCTTTGGTAGCAGCTGGTTTAATGGCAGCGTATTCCTCCAAAGGCCTCCCTCTACACCAACGGGAGAAGTATGGCGTTGTAACCCTTGTGGATTGTCGTTCCATTCTTGAACCTGCTCTCAGCCCAGATCACCTTGGTTAGTTCAACAACCTACCCAATTTGTAATTTGATAGTCACTAAATTTCTCTAAAAGTCCTGTACAAAGAGCTATTTCATCTGTTCAGGATTTTACCACTCTGCTATCTTGAACACACATGACATAAGTGGAGATGAAAAGCTATGGGAGCTGGCAAAAAGATGTTACACTGCCTTCGAGAATGCAAAATCCAATAACAAGCATTTCACAGACATGGATGACCTCAACTTCCTCATGTGCAAAGCAATTGATAATCCTGCTCTCACGCCATCTTCATCCTTAAGAACTGCCTTAATATCAGTGTTTGAGGAATCTGTGATTGATGAACCAAATGCAATCTATGGAAAGCTTGGAATTGAGGATTATGTGGGTTGTGCCTCCGTCCATGGTGTAGGCCCGTCTGTTGCCATATTTGATACCCTATGCGATGGACAGTTGGACAGTGCTTGTGTGTATCCCTCGCCCTTGTTTTCAAGGGTGCAGATGCAGAAGTTGATTGATGACATGAAGGCCATACTTGCAGATGGTTGAGTTGTGCCGCCGATTCATGCCTAAGCCTTTTACTATTTGCATCCAACTTACGGAGACAGTTCCTTCTGAGCCATAACTATTTGTCTATCTGTTTCTTAATATATAGTCATCGTGACATATATAATTATGTGGAATAAATAGAAATTCACCTAGTTTTTCAGCAATTAAATCATAGTGTAGAATTTCACTTAGTTTAACCGTACAGGACCAGTACTTTGATCAAAATCTTCAACCCACAACAAAGTTCTTCTACCACGAGTGCAAAACAAACTCTGAATAGATTAAATAATTGAATTTTGTACAATTAGTGAATGATTTTTGCTCTAAGTATTCAAAACATTGCCAACGATGGGGAGAAAATTAGCCCATCTAAGTTGGTAAAGCTGCGATTATACATCTAAATCTATTTTCTGTAATATAATGAGATCACAAGTGAAAAAGCAAGCCCGGAGCTTAAGATAACATCTCATAAACGATATTTCCTCCAGCTACATGAGCTCCTCAATAAAGTTCCTGACGTCAAACCTGCCGTTGCAACTTTCAGCAGCACTCACGACCTCTTGAAATGTGGAGACACTGCATGGAACAACAAGCCTGTTGATATTCTGGTGGAGATCAAAATCATCATGTGCCTTCTCCAGCAACATCTTGAAGAGTGGGTGAGACAAGAAGTTGGTTGGCACTACAAACCTCTCCTGCTCGTAGCCAACATAGATAACGAAAAACCCAGTTGGAGTTTTGGGGGGTTCTTCACAGCCCTTCAACAGGCATTCTTCCCGGGACCTCTCGTACCCAACTCTGCTTCTAGCCTTCAATTTCTTGGCTAGCTTCTTGAAATACATCATCCTTCCGCCTAACATTCTTAGTCTCTAATGTTCTTTGATCGGAGAGAGGAGGAGGAATAAGAGAGATGGAGGGTTGAAGGAGAGAAAATGTACAAGCTAAGTGGGCTCTCGTGGGGTAGAGTTTGTATAGGGAATGTCTCTGAGGAAAGGGTCGTTGTTGTTAAATATTTTTGACTTGTAAATTATTGTGATTCCGATTCCACCGTGTGAATTATCGAAACTTAGCCCTCATTGACCTTAAGCTATAGCTAATGGGTTGGCACCTATTTTTCTTCTTCTTTCCAAATTAGAACACATTGGTTGCTTCAGTTTAATTATATTGGTCGGACAATATATTGGCCTTACGTCCTAATGCAATGTGATGCTTCTCTTTGTCCTCAGATTGTTGGGGTATTTCGGTGGATTGGAATAGTATCGCTGGAAGGTGGTATTGTTGCTTGCTTTCCACTTATAAGTCCAAAAGTATAGTCTTGGAGATGTACACATCCATGTCGGACGAACAATTTAATGTCCAAGTGGGATTCATGGACCCAAATACGATGAGAAGTGAATAATGTTCGAAATTTCTCTTTTATTGAACTTTGAAAAATTATGATTAGGTATGAACATTTCATTTACCTACCAACACAAAAAACTTCTCATACACACACCTTAAAATCTCATCTCAAGCCACATAAGGTATGAGTATCTAACAACCATCAG
>JANSVA010000005.1:42681750-42695275 GCA_025504915.1 Erythroxylum reticulatum
AATGTTGCACTTGCAACATTGCTAAGGCATTCTTAAAAAGGAACTCGATTTTCTCTGGTTCCTTGTTTCATGCTACAGTTTGATTCCCATGAGCTGTTAGGTTGTGTTTCCAGTTTGTGCTCGTTGTGCTGTTATGTATGATAGTCTGAGCCTTATTTATAGTTTCCAACTGTAATGGCTTTGGATATTTAATTTAAGGGTCAAACCTTTTCTTTCTACTGTACAAGGACTCAAATTTGGAAATATAATGTGGTTTTTAACTTTTAAAAAAAAGATGCCATTAATCCAAGGTAAAAGGAGATATGAATTTTCTTAAGATGGTCTGTACCTTAAACTAATTGGTCTGTTCAATTCAATACAAACTCCTGAGGGGTTTTTAATCCCTTTTTCTTTTTTATGATATGTTTAGATAATATTTGGATTGCTGATTTCTGGTATCTTTGTGGCATATGCAGTCAAGCTTAATGCTAATAGGTTGGTGGTTGGAACACTTAGAGGATTTGACCAGTTCATGAATTTGGTGGTTGACAACACTGTGGAGGTGAATGGTGATGAGAAAACTGATATTGGCATGGTGGTGAGTCGCATTTGTGCTTCTCTGCTTGTCTAACGTATTATGCAATCATTCTGTTATCTAAATTATACTTCCTTGTAAAACATTTTTTATTTTCTTTTGGTAGGTTATCAGAGGAAATAGCGTTGTTACAGTTGAAGCACTGGAACCTGTGAACAGGTCATAACTACGTGATGGGTTGTATTGATACGGATCTGATGTTTTGAAAGCAGCTTATCAGGATCTCTATTTTAGAGATTATTTGTGACTAGATGAATTAATAGTACGCTTAGACCTTTGCTGACAAAATGAAATGCTTATGCTCTGCGAGATGGTGACTGAGTAATTCCGGAAACAGAGTTCTTTTAAATGCATGCTTTTGGAAGGCTTTCCTGACAAATGTGTTACTGGGATCCTTGCCTTCATTCGGATTTGTTCTTGGTAATATGTTGAGAACAGACAATTATTGCGAGCATATAAATGGTGGGTTAGATTGAAAATCAAAGCATGTATAAGTGTGTTCATGTTTGATATTTTGGATAAAGTTGACGATTAATGATTGAAATATCGTCTAGCTGATCTTTCCTTCTCATTGTGAAATTTGGCTTCAAATCTATAATCATTTTGGCAATAATTTGCTATCGACTGCCTGCAACACTTAAAATATACTTGTAATGAAATTGTCGAACATGATTTAGTCGAAGACACAGGTTCCCATGACTTGTAAGAGATGGTTCGTCTGGACTCTAAATCTGATGGATACATGGCAAATTCATGTCATTTACAAGTCAAATGAAAGAATAAACACTCCTTTTAGGCGTCTACTCATGGTGGGGTTAGTCCAACAAGAAAAGTTACTTTCTTTTATTTTCCTGTTTGTTATCCATCCACGGCTTAGGAGCAAGTGACCGGGAAGTTGGGTTTGAATTTGAAAGATTAACCTGTAACGGTGTCATGTATTTCATAAGACTCGCAACGGTACAATAACTATCCTTTAAAGCTTCTTTTTCCAGTATAGTCACTTTTTCTCTTACTTGAATAGCCACTGTTTTGTGCCCACAACGGACAAGTAACTTTGTTTATTCATGAAACCAATACTCATAATGACTTGGAGCCTTCCAACTATATCCTAAACCCTGCCTGTTATTTTTTGTTCCGGATCTCCCTATCTTTTTTTTTTTTTCCTTAGATACGACATGTCGGCAACATAAATCTGACTGATGAGTACTTCTTGTTTGCGGGTCAATTACATCAATCATAGCGTTCCAGTCCACAGAGAACTGACTGAGCTCTCGTCAGCACCTATTGCCATGCTAAGTTCAACGCCCGTGTCAGCTACGAAAACCCTTTTATTGGATTGGCAAGCTGACAAAACAAGTTGGGAACATATGACCGCCTATTTAAACTTATTTATATATTTATATAAAATCTATATAAATATATACATAACATTAAATAGCACATAATTGAAATATTTTAATAAACACAAAAAATCTCGTTCCAAACAACTCCTCTCATCTTTGATAGATTACTTTCATCTTTGATAGTTTGGTGTAAGTGTTGGATGAATGAAAGCTTATTTGGCAGTCTAAACGGGACAAATGATCTGTTCCGCAAGAGTTCTTTATATTTCAGATAAATGTTTTTATAGTATTCTATTGGAATTTGGTAAGGGACCTACCTACTTGTTGACATGGACTCAAGTATAATAAAGAGTTCCTTCCATTAATTACAAGTCATATAGCAGGGGATGGCTTGGAACAGGGAGGGGGGGGAAACAGAAGATCTATTCCCCTGTTCCCCTAGATAACAACCCCAGGCGGCACTTTCTCTGCTTGGTTACCTGTCACATAGAGTTAGCTTTGCGTAAGAAGAGCTTTCGTGAAAGAGATGACCTGACAACTGTTACTTGTAATTCCATGTTAGATCAACTATCTATACAAAGAGGTCAACTGTTTTCTCGTATTGTTACTCAAATGTACTGAAACCAATTTCTATTAGCCTAGATGCGGAGGACCAAGTTGAGAGCTTCATTTATGAAGCTAATGGTTACCGCTATATGAGACTCTTCAATAAGTTTAACTACTTATATCACAGAATAATGGTACAAGTTACAACCCCATAATGCATGTCTTTATCTACTTGGATTCACTCTGAACTTTCAATCATTTATCAGTAAAAGATTTAAGCACCAAGAAAAAAGAAATGCTTATGCGGATATGACTGGATTATCTGATGGCCTAACTTTTCTCCTCTGTCCACATCTCAAGGTCTCCTTTCCTCTGCTCTTGTCCTCTAAACTAGACAACCTACATTCTCTATCTGTATCCACTTTCTCTCTTTGCAGATTGCTTCAACCCTCAAAATTCCAAAGCCTGTGAGAATATAAAAGGCTAAGAAAATTGGATCAAAGCAGAGTGATATAATATAGTCACGTTCCTGCCCTACACACAAAAACCTTTCTTCAATCCAACTCTCCTTACCCACGAAAGATTTTCTTCTCATATCCTCGAACAAAATTCAAGGAAACCATTTCAGAGCAACATCGGAGTAAACTCCAAACAGGAAAAAAAGAAATTCTTGCTATCAGTTTTTGTGAAAGAGTCGAACTTTCCTGCCTAGAAATAAAGTTAAAACAATAATGACAGTGATACTCCATTCATCACCATCTCATTTTCCTTCTCCTTCAAGCTCTCCCACTTCTACATCATGTGCTCATGGTGATATCCCACATCAACAACATCACCCGCATACGCTTAGCCCGACTGGACCCATAGACCAAGAACAAGTAGAAGAAGGGCAAGCTCAATCTGATAGGTGTATAGAGAGGAAAGCGAGGGAGAGAGAAGGAGACCAACTCTCTGTTGTGGAACTTTTGGTTGCTGCTTTCCGGAGGTCCATTGTTGGGTGTAGCATTATTGCTGCTACGGGGAATACAGAGCTTTGCTCCATGGAGATTGGTTTGCCTACTAATGTTAGGCACGTTGCTCACGTTACTTTTGATAGTTTTGATGGCTTTCTTGGCTTGCCTTTGGAGCTTGAGCCTGAAGTACCCAGAAGAGCACCCAGTGCAAGGTTAGTTTGTCTTAACTTCTCGGTTTTTGGAAATGTTGCATCTTCCAATCTTCGGTTCTCTTTTATGCTGAAAATTGCTTTGCTTGATCATTATCCTATATTATTAACTCCATACGTTAGAACTTTCATGTCGTGTGATGGTAAGGCATTGAGAAGAATGTAAATCATTGAACTTCGACATCAACTTTTTTAAATCTTCCAATAGCGAAGACAAACCATTACGTCATATTCAACTTGGGTTCGTTAGTATGATAAAACTCCTCGCATAATCGCCTGCGAGGGGTAGGATTGTAAAACTCAAATTCTTTTGGCTTTTGGTAATTCAGTCAACTTGCTGATTTCTTGAAGGAAAATTTTTCTTAGTGCTTTTGTACAGTCATTTCTGTTTTTCTTCTCCTTTGTTATTGTACAAAACTCTAGTTAAGGGAAGTTTTTGATTACCATGCCTTATTTCAAGAGATTTCGTAGGCTACTGTTTACTGATCAAACGTTAAGTTTTTGCAGTGCGACTGTTTTTGGAGTTTCAACTGAGTCGATGCAGCTTTCCTATGATTCAAGAGGCAATATAGTGCCCACCACACTGTTGATGATGCAGAGACAGCTGTATGCCCAAGGAGGTTTACAGGTGAGTGTCATCTCCTCCAGTTCCATAGAGCCTTCAATTGCGGTAGTAACTTCATGCTTTGGAGAGAAAGATAGAGCTCCAGAGCACTAAAGTAATCGAACAATTTCTTACAGGCAGAAGGAATTTTCAGAATTAGTGCACAAAACAGTCAGGAAGTGTATGTTAGAAATCAATTAAATATGGGAGTGGTTCCAGAGGGCATTGATGTACATTGCTTGGCAAGTCTGATAAAGGTATAATTTGGTTGTTTGGTTCTTTACCTCCATTCTACAGATTGGTTACATTCAAACTGTTTCAACTCCCATTTTGTATTCACAAAAATGCGTGGAACTTTAACATGGTATGTAATTATGATTCTGTAGGTTTGGTTTAGAGAACTTCCAACTGGTGTATTGGATTCTCTTTCAGAAGATCAAGTGATGCAATCACAATCAGAAGAGGAGTGTGTGCAGCTTGCACGGTTTCTTCCCCCAACAGAAGCTGCTTTGCTGGATTGGGCAATAAACTTAATGGCTGATGTGGCCCAACTGGAACATCTGAACAAAATGAATGCGCGTAATATCGCTATGGTTTTTGCTCCGAACATGACTCAAGTTAGTAGTGATCTATTTTAGTTTCAAAATTATGAAATGCAAATGCTCACTAGCTACCTGCACTAAATCATCATTCTCTGTCATTATCCTAAGCAGCAAACAGAAGATTTATTAGAGAATTTATGACAGGTGCATTTACCAATGACCATCTTGTGGAAAGATGGTTTAAACTTTTTTCTTAGCTGAAAAGCATTACCTTTTAAGAAGGGTTATTGATTCGATTGAGATTAGGACCTCTGCATATTCTCATGGTATCATGCAGATGCCTACTTCTGGTATGGTTTCTATGGATGAGTGGCACAACCATCGGATATCATGCATATGTCAGATACTCTTGACGAATTCTGTTGTCAGGTCTTTGTGAACAGGTGGAGCTCTGGGAATACAAGTGAGTACTGACACTTTCGTAACTTGTGTGATTGCAGATGTCAGATCCTTTGACGGCGTTGATGTATGCTGTTCAAGTGATGAATTTTCTCAAGACGCTTATAACTAGGACGCTTCGAGAAAGAGAAGATTCTTTGCAGGACGCAATTCCTGTTTGCCGCCTTGAACCGACTGATGATAACGAGCATAAGAGCCCTTCTCAACCCTTTCCCAAGAAGGATGATGATGAGGTTGGTGAGGAGGAGACAGTATTTATTACTGGAGAACCTACTCTTGACAGTCCTCCTCAACCCAGCCAAGGTGGTTCCAGTATAGCAATTGGTCGTCAAAGTCTCTTAACTTCAATTGAGAACATTCACACAGGAACTCGGACTCTTGTTGACCATTGTTCTTGTGAAGTTGTATCCCAAGTACTTACCTTACCAAATGAACGGCAAGAGGGTAGCTTTAAAGGTAGCATCCAAATGAAAGTTTGTAAAAGCAAAAATGGCCAGTCGAGCACTTCAAATCTGATAAAGAGTCCAAAAAAATTAAATGAGCTGTCAGTGGTGTGGGCTGCAAGACATAATGAGAAGAACAAGGAAATTGGTACCGTAGGCTGGATAAATCAAAGGATAGAATGGCCTGAACCTTGGAGGTGAAAAGTCTTGCTGGCTGGTTATGGCTTTTGATGCTTCTGTTTTGTTGGATTTATTCATCTTTCTGCATGACTGGTTTTCTGGTAGAACAGAAAGGTACCGGGTATTGTAGGTCATGAAACAGTTGACATAGTGGTATGAAACTTCCGTAGTGCTGTTGATTTTCTTCCGGCAAGTGGCCCAGGTTGCTGCTGGATTTGCCTTCACAAGATAACTGGACACATTGTGCGTCTTTTGCATTAAGCATGTATGATTTTTTAGTAGTTTTATGCTTGTTTCTGGTTGTTGTTACAAACAAGTTATGTATTGATGTTCACATACCCCTTATCCATCCAAGTTCATATTCCAACTTCTAGTGAATTGAAGTTCCGCATTCTATACCTCCATATAAGAAGAATTTGCTAGCACACATGAACAACTTGTGTGCAGGATGGTTTGCTTCACACGTTCTCTTTCTGATAAGTTCACTTGTAAGGAGAGATCTACAACCCTTCAAGAATCAACCACTTGTTTTGCTATTCTGTACTCACCATCGAAAATTCTTACTTGCTGCTAACTCACGAAAAATTTCACCAAAATACCACAAGCAGCTGGCGACGGTGATTAAGATTCAGATACCTATAAGCTAAAACCAATCTCTGACTCTGGACCTGTCCCAACTGCAAACGTTCTTGCAGTGGTTTCGGAACATGGGTAAAAGTTTGATACTTTTCAATTTTGCTTTCAGGCATATCACCAATAGTCCTTGCAAGAGCAGAATCCATTACTGAAATGGTGAAAGCGAGTTGCATCTCTAACAATAAATTGGCGGTAAACAACCTTGCTAACCAACTTTATAAACAAGTGACACTCTATGCATATCCGAAGATTTTTCATCACAATAATCTCAGACCCTTGCTCTGTGTTTAGGAGGCTAAATGCAATTGCTAATTTTTCACTGTGCACGCCTAGACCATTCAGACGTTCTTCATTTCTGTTTAGTCGATCAATTTTCCTTGAACCACCAGCGTTTTCCAGCAGAGTTTCCAATTCATCTAAGACTTTATATATTCCGTCCGTTTGAGGGTGACTTCTATCACCAGCAAAGAAGAGGTGAACCCTCCCTTTAAATTCAACATAACTACATCCTGGATCCTTTCTAAGCTTTCTTTCTCTCATCATCGAGCGAACCTTTATTATGCCTTCATAATTGCCTGCCTCGTTATATACATTAGACATCAAAACATAGTAGCCAATATTTGTAGGTTCAAGCTCAATCACTCGTTCAAAAGCCAACTCTGCTACCTCCACGTTTTTATGGATTTTGCATGCCCCTAACAGGGCTCCCCACACTCCACCATCAGGTTTCACGCACATAGTCTCAATGAACATCTGAGCCTCATTGAGCCTACCTGCCCGGCCTAGAAGATCCACCATGCAAGAGTAATGCTCTGGACCAGGTTGCAACCCATATTTCCTCTCCATTGAATCAAAATAATCTAGTCCTCTGTCCGTTAATCCTGCATGACTACAAGCAGACAAGACACAAACAAAAACAGTCCTGTCAGGTTTAACTCCAGTTCTAATCATACTATCATAGAGCTCCACAGCAATCTCCCCTTGTCCATGCATTCCATAACCACCTATAATTGCTGTCCATGAAACTACACTTTTTATTGGCAAATTGTCAAAAATATCTCTAGCCTTGACCAAATTACCACACCTAGCATACATATTGATCAAGGCATTATTCAAAAACAGATTGGACTGAAAAGCACAAACTTTCATACGTCTCTCTATCTCCCTGCCAAAGCTCTGCGCTCCAAGGTAAGCACAGGATGAAAGAACCCCAACAAGCGTTACAGGGTCAGGAGAAACCCCACTTGATTCCATTTCTCTATAGAGTTCCAGAACATCATTAGCAAGTCCATTCTGGGAGTATCCATTAAGCATAGCGTTCCAAGTAATTAGTCCTTTCTCTGGCATGCCATTGAATAACTTCCTTGCATAACCAACTTCCCCACAATTTAAGTACATTGTAAGCAAGCAATTACCAACTGAAAAATCCACATCTAGTCCAAACTTAACACAAGAACAATGAATACACATTCCCAGTCCCAAATTTCCTGGAATCCCACAAGCAGGAATAAAACCCAGCATCGTAATGCCCCCAAACTCCACAGCCAACTTCATTATTTCACGAAATAACAAGATGGCATCATTAACTCTATAATTCAACGCGTACCCAGCTATTAAAGCATTGTAATAAACCGTTAGCTTCCGCGACTGGGGATTTTCATCAAACACCTTACGTCCATCGTCAACCAAGCTTAATTTACAATACATAGATATCAGAGAAGTCTGAACAAACGGTTCTAATAAACAACCGGTTTTAACAACATGACAATGAAGCTGCTTTCCAGTTTTTGGGAGAGAAAGCGCCGCGCAAGACTTGAGTGTGAACGGAAAAGTGAAGGCGTCTGGGGAGTCGCCGGACAGGAGCATTTGACGGTAAACAAAAAGGGCATCGGCATATAGGGACTTCTTGGCTAAGTCTCTCAAGACACCGTTCCACGGCGGTGTTTCGATAATGGCGACGGTGGTTGGCCTGAGATGGTGAATCTGGTGATACAGTTTGGTTTTGACGCTCATTGCATGGTGGAGACGAGAAAAACGACAGTGCAAGACGTTGTGTCAGATAACGGACGGTTAACCCCAATGCGCTTCATATCTTAATTGCGTTGTTCTATTCAAAACGCTGCGTTTTAATCCATCGAGTCGTGATCTGACACGTCAAATGATCAGAGAAGAACTGGAACATGACTCACCCGGTAAGAGGAATAATAGATAGAATATAAGAGATTGCGAGCGCATAATAAAAAGAAGACGCTCACTCTGGCAGAGGCCGAGAGCTATGGAGTCCGTACAGTTGTCGACCATTGCTTCCCGCCATTTCTTTACCTCTTCCCTCTTTGGAAGCTCCAGAAGGTTTAGGAGTTCTGTTAGAGTTCTCTCTTGTTCTTGGGCTGGTTCGAGCAACGTCACCTCGCTCTCTTCCAGGAATTTGTTTGCTGTAAGTGCTTTTCAATGGACTTAATGCTCTTTTCCTTCACTCGGGATATTTGTTTGTGATATGTTGAACTTGTTGATAATTTAGAGAGATTTATGGAACTGGGTGAATTGCAAGAGTGCTGTTAGTAGTAGAAGAGATGAGCGTGGTTTTGTAAGAGCAGAAATGTTTGGGCAGTTAACAAGTGGACTCGAGGCTGCTTGGAGCAAGCTTAAAGGAGAAGGTCTTTTTTCCTTCCCTTTTCTGGCTTTATGTTTTTGTTTTCTTTACTTTGTAAATGTAATTGTGTCAGCTTTTTATGTACCCAGAAAAAGAAGTTTGCTTTTTTATGTTTTGCTTGTGTTAAAGTTAGCAAATTTAGTGTACGGAGAGGTTGAGAACTGCTATCCAATTTGTTTTTCTCAAATCGGGGACTCAGTGGAAAAAATTTCGGTTTCGTGTTTCAGAGGTTTTGACCAAGGAGAATATTGCGGAGCCGATGAGGGATATAAGGCGAGCTCTCTTGGAAGCAGATGTGAGTGAAAGTATGGGGTGATATTAAATATCTATTGTGCTGAAACGTAGTAGCTAATGTGTTCGACTGTTTGCAGGTGAGCCTTCCGGTTGTTAGAAGGTTTGTACAATCAGTTAGTGACCAAGCTGTTGGCGTCGGTGTTATAAGAGGAGTGAGACCTGATCAGCAATTGGTCAAAGTATGAATTTCACCGTAATGTATTGAATTAAAACGTTTGATTTTTTTTATGAAATTAGTTTAGTGACGCCTCATATATGTTGTTTGCTGGGATGAAACAAGTTCTGCTGCTTTGGACTATTTGAATTCTTTGGCCGATATATTCTTTTGTGCTCTGAAATTAGTGATATTTCATGTGATTCTATCCTTAAGATTATTTTCTTTTGTTGAAATATTGGTGATTTAGTACAGCTTCTTCCAAACTTACAGCAAATCCAAAATATGGACAATGATTTTTTAAAGTAAGCGTAACAGGAGGTTGTTATTCTGTTCTTTGCTGCCTCTTCGTTACCACGTCTTGTCTCACTCTTGCAATGGAATCACTATTCCTCCCACATATATCCTTTTTCATGCAATCTTCTCTACATATGTTAAGTAGATATTGTAGCATGAATGAATATGTAGAATATGAGGGTATCACTTTAAAATACTTTGGATAAACGATGTCTATAGCTTGCTGATGGCTGGGTTTCTCGTTCTTGTAGATTGTACATGATGAGCTTGTCAAATTGATGGGAGGAGAGGTGTCCGAACTATCATTTGCAAAATCTGGGCCCACTGTGATATTACTGGCTGGTCTCCAAGGCGTCGGAAAGACAACTGTCTGTGCAAAGTTAGCTAATTATCTGAAAAAACAGGTTGGTTGAAAGGCAGATCGTATATATTGCAGCAATTTGTGTGCATGTGTGTTTGTGTATATGTGCATGTTTTCTATTAATGTTGCTTGTGCTCCGAAAAGTGACACCTCTTTGCAACATTGACGACAGGGGAAGACTTGCATGCTTGTTGCTGGAGATGTCTACAGACCTGCTGCCATTGACCAACTTGTTATTTTGGGTGATCAGGTATTAGATTCTGATTCCTAATAAATGCGTGACAAGCAAGACGAAAGAGCTGTCAAAATTGATTGCTCCGCTACTTTATTATCAGATAATACACTGTTATTGCTACCATTTAGTTAAACATCCCTTTTATGTGATGATCATTCTCATATTTATTTAGCTTTTGGCAGGTAGATGTGCCTGTTTATACGGAAGGAACCAATGTTAAACCTTCGGAAATAGCTAGGAAAGGCTTAGAAGAGGCAAAAAAGCAGAATATAGATGTGGTGATAGTGGATACTGCTGGAAGGCTTCAGGTAAATTCTTCCTCTATACCCATGAAGATCTAACATACCATTATAAGATTTTTCCTCATATATTATCTACTGGCCCCCAGAGCTCTTGAATCTTTATCTTCTCTGTTATGTGATTTATATCTCTCCTTTGTCCTTACCTTGGCAGATAGACAAAGCTATGATGGATGAGCTAAAAGATGTAAAGCATGTATTAAATCCCACAGAAGTTTTACTTGTTGTGGATGCAATGACTGGGCAAGAAGCTGCAGGTAGTTAAACTTCAGTGTTTCCTTATAGAATGTTTATATGACATTTTCAACTTATCATATAACATTTCAGATACATAAAGTTCTAATGTTAGTAACATAGTACTTGAAAATTTTGTCTTGTATGAGTATACAACTTGCATTCCTGTTCCTTAAAAAATTATTTATGTTGCAAATACATGCATTATTGAGCCGTCATGTTATCTTGAAAATAATCTTTTTCAGTTTAGGCCCAATGCTTTCTTTGGAAAGCCATTTTGATTTAACATTTATTTCCCATTTTGATGTTTCCCTTTTCATGTTTATAGTTATATTTGGAATGCCTATAAAATGAAAAATTGCATGCATGACCATCTGTCATGTAATGATACGTCATATATGCTTAGCATATTGTATCATGTGCATAGTACAGTTTGAAATGCTGAGTTTTGCTTCATATAATTCTACGGACTATAAAGTAAGGTCTGTGTGATAGCTACAAAAATTGATTTGCTCATGCAATTGTCATTGCAGGTCTGGTCACAACCTTCAATCTTGAGATTGGAATTTCGGGTGCAATTTTGACAAAGCTAGATGGTGATTCAAGAGGTGGTGCAGCTTTAAGTGTCAAAGAGGTCAGAATTATGATTCCTCTGGACTATTAATGTGCAGTTTCCTTTGGAATTGAGATATATTTGATGCTAAATACTTCAGGATAAGTACTTGCCATTCGGTTACAAAAGAATTGGCATCACTTGCCCTTCACACTAGTTTATTTATGTTAAATTATTCAGAAACTATTGTTTGGTAAATTTTCTATGTGTGTTAAAATTTGTTTTCCGTAATGGGATGTGACAGCTGCCTGCTTGAGATATTGGGGTAGGATTGTAGGGATTTTGAATTCCATGGGCTCTTTGGCGAAACTAAAGTTTTGTATCAAAGAAGTTTCTTCAACATCTTGAGAGATACGAAGCTTTGAGCCTGAGATTAAGCAATAAAGTTCAGTGTTCATGGAAAGATCATAGTGTCACTAGAACAACTGAAAGTAAATCCAAATAAAGATTTGGGCTCTCTTTCATTCGATAGCTAGATATTTGTTTATTAGCTTCTCAAGGACATTTGTGGTAGATCTGTTAAACTCTGAGATAGATAGATAGAGAGAGAGAGAGAGAGAGAGAGACAGAGAGAGTATGCTGACATTGATGAACAAAAATTTTATTCTCTCTCTTTTTTTTTGTTTGGTCCACAAAGAGACTCACTCAGACTAAGATTGGAATTGTCCCAACCTTGTGAAATTTCCAACATTCCAAATTGAATGTTCTTGTCTTAAAGGACACAGTATCAACTGCTTCATTACCTGACATTTAGCAAACATAAATATCAATACCCATATTATGTGTGTATTCACTTGTTTCTGAACACCAGTTATTGGAAAAACATGTGCTTTTTTATGTTACATGTTTAATGGCTGATAATAGTGAGAGGTGAAATTAATAGTCATGCATTTTTCAGATGTACCATTAGACCTTGTTCAACTTGGTTATATATATACTAAATGAAGTTTTTTCCCACTGAAATTGTGTCCTCAGATATATACTTAATAGTTTAATGGTGACAGGTGTCAAGAAAACCCATAAAACTTGTAGGACGGGGAGAACGGATGGATGACCTTGAACCTTTCTATCCTGATAGAATGGCTGGTCGCATCTTGGGAATGGGAGATGTTCTCTCATTTGTAGAGAAGGCGCAAGAAGTAGTAAGTGCCAGTAGATCAGGTTTCATGTTTCTTTGACATGACTTTGGTACTTCGTCAATATATAATTTTTTAATTTGTTGGCTTTTCTATGTAGATGCGCCAGGAAGATGCAGAAGATTTGCAAAAGAAGATAATGAGTGCCAAGTTTGACTTCAATGACTTCCTAAAACAAACTCGTGCTGTGGCACGTATGGGTTCCATGACTCGTGTCATAGGGATGATACCAGGAATGGGAAAGGTGTGGAAAACTGCTTCTATTCTATCATTGTCTCCATTCTTTTCTATCAAATAGAACTGGATCTTTCTCAGCTCTTGGGTACCTGAAAATTGTTTTGATCAGTATTTGGTAGCCATTTTTCTGCTTTAACTCATAAATATACTGGGTCTGAGCATCTTTCAACTTTAAGGGGTATCAGAAGAAGCTTTCAGCTAACTTACACTGCATGTGCATTAATACAGGTTACCCCAGCACAGATTAGAGAATCAGAGAAGAATTTAAAGATCATGGAAGCAATGATTGAAGCTATGACCCCTGGTCTCATTCTTCTCACTCCTGCTTACTACTATATTTGATAGTGAAACTTGCTAAGCTGGGTGGAAAAAAATATCGCTCTAGGATGTCAATGAGAAATATGTGAGAAAATCATTGATATGACATCATTATTTGTGTTTCTTCCAATATTATTTTGTTACGTGTGTCTTTATAGCCCTCTGTTGGTAGGCCTCCTTGCTGTATACGGCTAGCTGGAAGCATTTG
>JANSVA010000005.1:42722661-42735786 GCA_025504915.1 Erythroxylum reticulatum
TTTTATTCCCAAGTAAACCAGAATTTAGAAAATTATAAAGTATACTAGAGTTTGGATGTCCAAGACGTTTGTGCCAAGCTCGATAATCAACTTGAGTAAGATTACAAGTGACAAAAGGAAATGAAAGACACGGTGAAAAAGGAAATTGGAGTGAAAAACACGTCCTACTTTAGGCCCCTTTGCAATCATCTTTCCTGATTGTTGATCCTGCATAACATAACCAGATTTTGAAAATTCTACTACAAAGTTATTATCAACCACCTGGCCAACTGAAACAAGGTTAGTGGCAAGATTTGGAGAGACAAAAACATCAGTTAAAGGAGAAATGTCACCAGTGGCTGTAATGGGTAATAAATTTCCGTCTGCAGTATGAATTTCATGATTTCCAGAATATTTCTTTACATTCGTTAGGATTGAACATTATTTGTCATATGATTGGATGACTCGAAATCACAAAACTAAGTGGATGAAGTAGATAACAGTTTACCAAAGAGTCCTATACTGGACATTACAGAGAGAATCATTTGTACCATCTCATGTGTTATAGTTTGAGCAGGAGTAGGAATGGGAACATTTTGTGTTGACCAGGCTGTATCCCCTAATCCACCAGTATTAAAAGATCTAATCGAGGGGGTAAATGCTATTTCAAATTTCCTGGGAGGTCGGATTGGGCATTCTTTGATAATATGGACATCTTTTTACAATAGTTGTAGAATTTTTTAGGACAATTCGAGGCCTAATGACCAAATCCTTTGCAGCAGAAACATTGAACAACCCTTAGATCCTTACCTCTTAGCTTCCCCTGGGCTACATAAGCCATTGAAACTGATGTGGATCTTTGTTGTTCCATGGATACTTGAATGACAATTCGTTGCTTCTCTTGTAGTAGATCATTAAGGCATACATCCAAGGAGGGAAACAGATCTCAATTCATAAGATTGGACTTGGTATCCTCAAATTCAGATCTCAATTTCACGAAAAATTGATCCTTTTTAGTAGTTTTATGAACATATTGGACAGCAGTGACACCTTCAACAGGTAAGTTAGCATAGATTATATTAGTATATTCAGCCCAAAGATTCATAAAGCTATAGTAAAAATCAGAAATATAGAGATTATCCTGATGAATCATGGATAATTCATGTTCAAGTTGGAATCTACAAGCTGTGTTTTACTGGCTGTAGATTTTCTTGAGGTAATTCCACATTTCAACTGCGGTCTTGGAGGGCCGAAGATTTAAAACAATGTTGGGTTCTACAGATCCCAAAATCCATGCCATAATTTGTGCATCCCTGACCTCCTATATAGCATATTCATCCGTACCTTGTTTGGGAGTAGGTTTGTTGTCTCTTCCTTTGATCTATATCTTGAAGTGGAATGCCCAGGCTGAGTAGTTTTTACCATTAAAATGAATCAAGGACTCCCTATCTGAAGACATGAGGCTACTAAAGAACTAGGAACTAGTAACTGAAAAAAATTGGACTAGGAATGAGAAACCAGAAGTTAGAAAAAACTGGACTAGGAGAAACCAGAAACTAGAAAAAGAACTGGACAATGACTATGTACAAAATAAAGGGCTTTGATACCATGTTAATGCAAAGGATTTTGTGTATGATAAAACTCGTCTATTATTAGAGAAGAGTTTATCTACATATATACACAAGGAGTCCTACCTAAATAAGGAATATATAAAGGAGGAGATTTGTCAGCTCCTTTAATTTAGGTTTGACTATCTAAATAGGAAAGCATATAAAATACATTAATTACATTAACAAATAAGGTAACTAAATCGACAAGTTGGCAAATGATTGATTAACTAAATCTTCTGACACTCCATATGCACTTAACTTAATCACCATACAAAACATTATATATAAAATTAACCCCTTCAATCTTGTATCTTAGGTTCAGCACAAATAAGACTACAATAATATGTCCAACCATATACTAATAAGAATTCAGCTGGGCTCAATCACCATATAACACAATATATATATATAATTAATCTCCTTCATCATGTATCTCAAGTTCAACATATATA
Source organism: Erythroxylum reticulatum (assembly GCA_025504915.1). Lineage (NCBI taxonomy): Eukaryota > Viridiplantae > Streptophyta > Magnoliopsida > Malpighiales > Erythroxylaceae > Erythroxylum > Erythroxylum reticulatum. The sequence continues at coordinate 42,724,703 of JANSVA010000005.1, forward strand.
AGAATACAATAATATGTCCAACCATGTACCAATAAGAATTCATCTTCTTCATCATATGCTCTGCCATAATTCGAATAAACTTATTGGAATCAAACATCCAATCAAATAAAGCTTTCTTTATCTGACACATAGTGCTAAACCAACAGTGTGAAGTTCGATATTTTGTTCTTGACAACAATTTAGTAGCATTATAAAATAATTCCAACTTCGCACAAAGTTCTCTAGCCAACTTCATTAGTCTTTTGTAGGCATGCAAGTGTACTAAGAATCTCTTTTTCTCAGCTTGGTAAACACATCAACATATTGGACTGCTGACTCCAATATCTTGAAGGTTGAGTTCCATTTGGTTGGACAATCTAAAACCAACATCCTCGTATTTGGAATGCATAGATGTCATGTAGTTTCTTCAAATTTCTGAACTATTTTAGGTGTTGTACTCCAATATAATACACTATTTTGAATCAAATCTCTTTATTCCTTATGATATCCAATCCATTTTTTACAATCAAGTGTCGAATATGCGCAAATTAAAGCATATTGAATAACTTTTCACCAACTAACAAACTTCCAACTTGTATCTTATTCTTTAACTTTGCAATTATAGCATTATTCGTACTACAATTGTTGATTGTTATGGTGGATAGTTTGGTATCAATATTAAAATCTATTAAATATTCTCCTAATATGGTTGTCAACCTTTCACTTGTATGTGGTGCTGACACATAAATGAACTTATCATATATAAATATTACTAACATTAATCATAGTATAATGAAAAAGTAAATGATAACAATATTAAAGAATATAAATTACCTTAAAATTTTATTACTTAAAGTCCAGTCATGATCAATATAATCTGTCGTCATCACCATATAACCCTTCTTTTAGATATCGGTTGTCCACATGTCTATTGTAATGGCAACCTATCCTTTAATACACGACAATGTTTTTAAATTTTCTTTCCTCTTATTCATATATCTTCATAATGTACTTCTTCAATGTATTCTGACTTTGGACCTTGAAGTATGGTTGTAGTGAGTTGTAAAACTACTTGATCTTTTGATATCAACCATAGATAGTAGATGTTTATCACCAGTTACCATAGAAGCCATCAAAAACCTTGATTTGTTATTGTTATAAGATGTTCCATCTATTGTTGTCCTAATATCATCTTCTTTTTACTACATGAATCCACGAGTCTCTTTAAATGAGAGGTTTCATCTTTTGAACTCCCGAGCAACATCTTCTGACAATATTTATATTTGGCCTTTTCTACTCCATCCATCAATCTAGTCTTATTGAAGTAATTCCAAACTTCACTTCTCAATTAACTTCGAGTTGAATTTCTATCTTTATTTGGTACGGGATTAGAAGTTTTCACTTCTATCTCCAGTACTGGAGTACAACTCTCTACTGAAGGAATATGCTCAATCTATCTAAAACAATCAACATATAAATATATATGTTATTCATAATCATAATTGAATAACATTATGATTAATATATATGTAATTCATAATTATAATCAGCTAATCAAATGATCAGTGCGTATATGTAATTGTGTAAGTCACTGTGATTATATCACAAACACACACGAGTGTGTGTATATGATCTTGTAAGTCTGCGAATGTATATGTGATCGTGTAAGTCACTATGTGTTTAACAGACTTACAAGATCGTGTAAGTCACACACACTTGTGTGTGTTTGTGACACAATCACAGTGACCGTGTAAGTCTGCGAAAACACCTCACCGACGGTAACAATCCCAAAGTTTAGTATTTCACAAAATATTGCGTGTATTTTACCTTGCTAGTGGGTGAGTGGTAACGATAAGCCAAAAAAACATTGCGTCAAGGCAATTCGAAAGTGAGGCAGTGCGCAACGATGAGAAGGGGTTGTTGTGACTGGAGGGGGAAGGGGTGAGCCTAGTGGCGACTAGCAATTAGAGTGACGAAGGGGTGGCGATTGTTGAGGGATGAGCTGATGGTGTCGGTGATTGTGACTAGTGAGCGAGAGAGAGAACTAGAAGTGAGAGAGGTAAAAAGGAAGCAATAAATCTAAAGCAAAATGAAATCGTTTTGCTTCATCTGCTTAATTGATTTCGGCTTAAAACAACATTATTTTACTCATCAATTTAGTTCTCGAGACCTAGGCCAAGGCCTAATCAACCTAGGCTGAGTCGGGCTAGTCGTAGTTACAAGGAGGTCAATACACTCTCCAAACTAATTTATGCCTATATGCATGTTATTGCCATATAAGGTTGAAGTTAATCTATAAAAGAAAATAATAATTAAAAGAATAAAGAACACCTTAAATTAATTTAATACTTTTTCTAAATTAAAGGAAGAATGTGAAAATTCTATACAATTTATCATTCCTTCTCAACTATATAACTTTTAAATATTCAAACAACACTTTGGCAGTAATTAAAAATTATAAGAGAAATATTTTAAACATTGCTACTTGAAAATTTTAGCCTATATTTAAAATAATAAACAATTATTTTTATAAATTATAAATTTAATTATTTCTTTTAATTATTAGTAGAAGTATAACCAAAACCTCCTAATAAAAATAAAGTTAGACAACATACGTTATGTCTTAAATAAAATAGTATTAATAAAGGATTTAGGTATAGTACAAATAAAAACATTTTTCATTATGAACTTTTCAAAAAACATGTTTTGGATAACAAGAAGTTATTGCTAATATACGATTAAAAAAAAGAAAAAGGAGTTAATATGTATAAAACGAAAAAGAAAGAAAGGCCATAATTTCATTTTTCCTAGAGGTTTTTGTTTTTTTAAAAGACTAAATAATGAAGCATTTATTTAGCGTGGGGGGCGGGGGCAAAAGTGGTTTTCTATTCTCTTTAGCCCTAAAGTCCCTTCGAATCCATTAGATCCAAAAGCACGAAGTATTTGTCTCTTTCCGTAAGAGGACTCGGAAAAATTAGGGTTTCTGTTAAGCAACTTAGAGAAAGTACTTTCCCTCTTTCGATTTTCCTTCTCCTTCAACTAAGGTTCGGCACCACCCTCTTGCTCGTTTTCGGCTTAAGGTGCTTTGCGTGTTTCTTTTCGTGAGTTTAATGGATTTTGTTTATCTGCTTCTACTAATCATTTATTACTTGTTGGGTAGTTTCGTTTTCAGTTAAACTTCCTATCTATATGTGTCTTTGATAAAATTAAACAATTCAATGACTGTTCTTTCTGTGAAAATCTTTCTCATAATGGCAATGGCTTGGAAGTTCTTGTTTTACTTAAACGTATTGTAGGATTGGGGATTGTTGAATCATTCATGCTGCTTCTATTTGGGTTTATATCAACTTCGCTCCTATGCATTAATTTAGGGTGATTATGCTTGAAATTGTTGGAGATGGATTTGGGTTAAACGAGCGTGGGGACATGTGTTAGAGTTGCCAGATGATTGAAGCTGAATGATTATTACCTTAATTTAATTGGGTATTTAACAGTGTACCTCCCTTTTTGTGATCGTTGCTAGGTTAGGCTTTTACTTTTTTCCCTTTTTTTTTTGGACGGAGCAAAACATCAGAACATAGAAGAACTTAATAATTCCCGTCCCATTTAAGTTAAGTAGTTTAGTCCTGGTGATCTAGGAGTTGCTAGAGGGTAGATTTGCATTATTTGGTTGAACACTATCCAAGTTGATGTAATGTGTTGATTCCCTTTAAAACTTGTATTGACAGGCTAAGACCCAAATTCAGACTGCAACATTCTGTTTTATTTGGAAAAGATACAGATCATGTAGATTGTTTTATTATGACTGTTAAAACAATTTCTTAATGAGTTGAAATCAGTCACTCTAAAATCTTGCACTTACTTCTTGGCTAGCTTACTAGTGTATTAATATAAGCCTTAAGCCTTGAAAAGTTTCCATGTGTTGCTCATTTTCATTATTTTACTGTATAATATTATGGTTGATGATGCATAGCAATCACGTAGTTCTTTTTCTCATTTCTTATCTTTTTCCTTCCTTTTCTTCTTTTTTTTTGGTGGAGAAACTGTTCCAGATGTATAATTAAACAATAAACTTCCTGTTGATTTTGTGCCGGTGCCACTGTCTAGATTTCAAGAAATTCTTTTCGTCAATGTTTGCGTTTTTTCACCTGATGAGCATTTTCATCCATCCATCCTCTTGGTTATAGTCGTAATACTCTCTTGCCTGTCTCGTTAACTACTGTTACTTTCTCATCATTCATTAATTGGTTATCATTCGCATTTCAAATCCTTGGATCCTTATCTTATGGAAGAAATTCACTCGAGATTCTTACTCTTCAACTCCTTTTGGCCTCTCATTTTGTTTCCACCTTTCCCTACTTGTACTCTTCCTTCTGTGAATGCTTCTGGCTTCTGTGCTTCTTTCACAGTTGCCTTGCAAGCTTGTTTTCTTAGATACATAACATGCCGAGGGCAAGAGCAAGTAATGCGGCAGCTGATAACCAAGATGTGACTGAAAACCCTGTGGAACCAGAAGAACAGGTTGACCTTGACGATGAAAATGATCCTGAAGAGGCAATGGAGGAAGAAGTTGAATATGAGGAAGTAGAGGAAGAGGAGGAAGTTGAAGAGATAGAGGAAGAGGTGGAAGAGGAAGTGGAAGAAGATGAAGAAAATGAAGAGGCTGATACTCAAAGGATCTCTGATGCTGAAGAGGAGGAAGATGAAGAGAAAATACATGCAGAGCTTCTTGCGCTTCCCCCTCACGGATCAGAGGTGTACCTTGGTGGCATTTCTCGTGATTCTTCTGTGGAGGATTTGAGAGACTTTTGTACATCCATAGGAGAAGTTGTGGAGGTCAGTCACATTGATTGTCTTTATTTATCTTTGTCATACTTAGAAAGTCTAAACTTGGTTATATATTGGCATCAGGTAAGAATCATGAAGGGAAAAGATTCAACTGATGCAAATGGCTATGCTTTTGTAACCTTCAGAACAAAGGAATTTGCTTCAAAGGCCATCAAAGAGTTGAACAATACTGAATTCAAGGTAGCATTTCATGGTTCCTTTTCTAACAAAAGATCTTAGCGTTGTGGATCACCTTAGTTTTATGCTTGAGAAACTAGATGTGGGTTTCATTTATTGGTTGGTTCCTTATATGCTGTTTGAAAAATCTTCAGGGCATTTTGGGGCCAATTTGGATTATCTTAGTCTTGTTTTTCTTTTTTTTTTTGCTTAATTGAAATTTGCACTTTTCAGGGTAAAAAGATAAAGTGTTCAACGTCTCAAGTTAATCATCGATTATTTATTGGTAATGTTCCGAGGACTTGGGGAGAGGAAGATATGAAGAAAGTTGTCTCCAAGATTGGTCCAGGAGTTATTTCTCTGGATCTATTGAAGGTACGTTTGCTGCCCTATTCCCGACTTTCAGATTGTGTATGCAATAATGCACCATGCACTATAATAATGGCTTGAGTTGTTCTTTTGGTTTATTTTACTGAGTTCCATATTTTCACTCTCATAGGATCCCCAAAACTCCAGTCGTAATCGCGGGTTTGCTTTCATTGAGTATTATAATCATGCATGTGCAGAATACTCTAAAAAAAAGATGTCAACCCCAGATTTTAAACTTGATGATAATTCTCCAACTGTGAGCTGGGCTGATCCTAAAAATGCAGGTTCTTCTGCAGCCTCTCAGGTATTTCATATCACTGTCTTTCTTCTCCTATAAAATTGCCATTATTTACCGTTGGAAGTGAAATTCCATAGAACATCTTTGCTTGAAGCATGTTATTCTTGTTAATCTTCGTGGTCAGTACACACGCTATTCTTATTTTTTCATGTATTACTTTTGGTTCTTAACGTATGATCATATAACTTCATCTGATGTTATTTTGCATGTTCATCTACTGGACAGACTTGGTTATGGTTATGAATCGTGTAGCTAAGCCATTGAGTGTTTAGCTCAGTGTGAGTGCTATTATAGTTCTACTCTCTCCACCAAGGTTTGAGCCTTGATTGACGTAGTTGAGGGGTTTAGGTTTCGGGGACATTTGGCCCATTGGGCACAATGAATGAAACCAGAAAAAATGTCTCTCGTCCTATGATAGATCATAATTTGGAGTTGATTGTTTTATGATGTCTCCTTTACAGTTTTGCAATATCTTTTGGGGGATTTAGGTTTCGGGGATATATTTGGCCCATTAGGCCCAATCAATGAAACCAGAAAAAAATGTCTCCCGTCCTGTGACAAATGATTGATCATAATTTGGAGTTGATTGTTTTATGATGTCTCCTTTACAGTTTTGTAATATCTTCTTGTTACTGTAAATTTTATGCATAGAATTTTTAACTTAGAGAAGTTATTTGAGTTTTATTTTGTGAATTCATGCAGGTTAAGGCAGTTTATGTGAAGAATTTACCAAGAGATATTACTCAGGAACGTTTAAAACAGTTGTTTGAACGTCATGGAAAAGTTACAAAGGTGGTTCTTCCACCTGCAAAAGCAGGACATGAAGAGAGCAGATTTGGTTTTGTGCACTTTGCTGAGAGGTCAAGTGCAATGAAAGCATTGAAGAACACAGAGAAATATGAAATTGATGGTAGCTTCTCCCATTTTAACATGTCCACTTTGGATAAGTTGATTTGTTGATTCTAATTGTTTACTGGCTGTTTGCAGGTCAAGTTTTAGAGTGTTCCCTTGCCAAGCCTCAAGCAGATCAGAAGTCCTCCGGTGGAACAAACTCACAGAAGGCAGTCTTGCCTCAAACTTATCCACCTCGCCTTGGCTATGGCTTAGTTGATAATCCATATGGTGCTCTGGGTGGAGGATATGGTGCTGCTAGCTTTGCACAAGTAAGATGATTTATTTATGCCAGATATGTAGAAGTTTGTTTCATTGTTGAAACAATGAGTTTGGCTCTTTTGATTGTTTTATCTTTGTGAATGTTTAAAATCTTCAGTTTTGTACTTGAAATTATTTTTGTTAACAAAAGCAAATTTTTGCAGCCAATGATCTATAGAAGTGGACCAACTCCCGCTGGGATGGCAATGATGCCGATGCTCTTACCTGATGGAAGAATTGGATATGTTTTGTAAGTTCTAATTTCATTGCTGTGTTCCTATTTGTATTGCTGTGTTCCTATTTGTCTTATTGTCTTTCATCAGCTGCAATGCTTGGCATACCTGGAATATGAAGATTAAGCCCCATTACTAGAAGTTCCCTTCTGATAAAAATGAGGCTGCCAAAACTTGAATTGTTAAACATGAGAAAGAAAAATTCAATCTTAATGCATCCCAAGCACATGAAGCACGACGTTTGGGCTTCTTTGACAATAATGTAATTTTTTTACACATGATACTGGGGTTTGTAAGCTCTAATTTACTGGCTAGTAGATTTTCTTGCAAAAGTCCTGCTATTTGTTTTGTTCTTTTGCACTTATGAATGATTGTCAGTTGGAAGTTGTCCTTATCTAGTTTCTGGAATTTTACTTTTATGTTTTATTATCTGTAGGCAACAACCTGGAATGCAATCGCACCCTCAACCACACCATCGTGGTGGCAGATTGGGTGGTTCTGGCAGCTCAAGTGGTGGCAGACGTGGAAATGATAGTAGCCGAGGCCGCAGCCGATATAATCCATACTAAGTGCTGGAAGGGGATAGATATAGAGGAAAGCTTCTGATTGACTTCAGTTATCTGGTGATTGAAGAAAACCTTGCCTGCTCTGAAGGAAGCAAGAAGAAAGCCTAATAGCTGAATGACCAGCAATTGAAAGTAACGCATCCACGAGCAAGAAAAAGGATGCACTACATTTAATGGCTTTCTTGCAGCTATGTGTGTTATTTGAGCTTTGAAGCTAGAGTTTGATGGTTACTGTCAAGGATGATCAATATAAAACAGACTTGTCTGTTTCGTCCATCTAGTAACAGGTTACATTTTCTGATTGTGATTTAAATGTGTATTTCCAATTCAATTCCTAATCGTTGCTTTGTTATTGCATAGCTTCACCACCTTCCATTTGTGTTGAAATTTGACATTCTTAAAGAGTTCAATCAACGTTCTAATCTTGTACCCCTTAAGCTTTACGCCTTAAATCAATTCTAGTTGGTTGAAAGCCAAAACTATTGTTGCACAAATTGTTCGGTAAATGGTTGTTTATCCCCAACTCTGGATTTTTGAAGGGGATGTATTGTCCAGGTCATATGGTTTCTAGGTGAAGGACTCGAGTGGCATGATTCTTGATAAGCTTGAAGCTCTCAATACATTCGAGATTAAAGTTCTTTACCGTTGCTCAAGCTTAGCTTTTGACATTATGGATCAGATGTGATCTTTTGACATGAAGTATTCCGACAGGTTTCTTCACTGAAACAAAATAGACAAACGGACAAATATTTTCTGAATATGAATCGCAATGAAAATTCTGAAATCACTATCCTGCGACCATTCTTAGAAATTGATCATAGGATAGTCTTATAAGTAAACTATTTCCATCCTACTACAGTGTGAAAATGTGCAACGGATTGGGATATAACTGTTTAGCGTCTATGGTGCCGAAAGCCTAACCAAGTGCTATTTCATGTGGGCTCAGTAAGGTGTTGATTGCTCCTTTATTCACTAACATGTTTACACGTGATTTTTTTGTTTGAGGCGTTGGGCAGTATTGTGTTCAGATTTTTAGAGTAGTTTAGTTTCAATCAAGTATTTCCTACCCTGCAATAGATTACCAGTTTACTAACATTATACGTCTTGTGACAATTTCCATCTTCTGAATTTGGAGTATGAGAAATTTTTAGAGAGACAATTAGATTGGCTGAAGTATACCATTAACACAACAACAATTTCTCATAGCCGAAACCTCTCTCTCTCTCGTTTAAGATACTTGATCAAAAATCAACTCTGAGGTATCAGGGACATAAACAGGCCAATCAAACATTTGATGTGTCAAATCTTGCCATAGCCTTCAAGAAGAGCTAAGAGTTAAATTTATGAAAGAAAAAAAAAAAGAGGCCTAAAACCAACTTTAGATCCTCAATTTACGTACAAATAGTCAAGCATCAAGAACAACTAATTGTTGGATTCCTCACAAGGAATGGCAAGAACAAAGAACCATTGAGAGAAATATCACTAAATCAACAACAGAGAGGGCATTGTATCAAACCATTCTCGTTGCACTGACCACATTTCACCATCTTCTTTCTCTCCACGTCCAGCATTTTGCAACTTCCATTGCACTTCATGCACATCAAAAACCTGACTCCAGCACAACCTTCACATTCTCCGTTGAGGCCTCTTGGGACTGCATCAAATAAAATTCCCAATTTGCCTTCTTCCTCCAACTTCACCACCTGATCAGCACCTCCTATCAACCTCCCCTTAACAAACAAAAGTGGAACTTTCACTTCCCTTTTTCCTAGTAACGCTCTTAACTCTTCCTTAAATCCAGAATCCATTGAAACATCTCTCTCAATCAGGAGAATGCGATGTGACTCAATGATTGATCTAACAGTGTTGCAATCCTCAAATGTTTTTCTGATTCCTCTCAATGTAGTAGTGTAAACAACAACTGCATTTTCCCCAGCAGGAGGGCATTTCAGCTCAAAAGACTCGAGAATCAGTTCCAAGTCTCGCGAGTTCTTTAACGTTTGGGATCTAGGAGTAGCAGAAATTATCCGTTTAATCTGCTCTCCTTCGTCAAACAACTCTTTCTCGTACAACGCAACAAGTTCCGGATCAAACAAAGGACTAAAACTTCTACTCCTAGAAGAAACCCCAGAATCGCCACCAAAAGTCTCGAGTTTGGGTCCAACTGGAGTAGATGCTTTCATAGGATAGCTTAATCTCATCACTGCCTTAAAATTCCCAGAAGAATGTTTCCCTTTCAAAAACGGGGCGGGGCTAAAATCCGGTAATCTCTTCACCTTATTCTCTTTACCACCAAAGGTTTTGGCTTTCCTGGGAGAACCAATATGATTCAAGAACTTCAACGGACTTCTGGCGTCAATTTCAGCAACCCCACGAATTAAAGCTCTTGCATTGGGGCTTTTTTTGAGCTGACTCGAAACGGGCACAACCTCTTCAAGATCATCCATGAGTTCACAAGCGTCAATCACCTCTGGCTCATCTCTAGGAGGAGACCTCCGTTGCTTTCTCTTAATCTCTTCAACAATATCCTTAATGGGCATTTCTTCTTCTACTTGTTGAACTTTCAGATGTCGTTGTCGTTCATTGTTGTCGAGTTTGAGAGCACCATAGGTTGAGGAAGTGAGAGAGACGACGTGGTTAACGTAGTCACCGTCATTGCTGAGGATGATATTCCGGTGAAACTCATTCTTCAAGAGCTTGGAAGAAGCACAGCCCATATTGGTTAGAGTGTGCGACTTGCTCTGTTTTTGTTGTGCCGTGTTCCTTTCTTCAGGGAGTTGACAATACAAAGGGACGAGCAAGTTTGTGGGGGCTGCGATTTTTCTTAACGGTTGTTTGTGTCCGCAACGGCCCCCAACGGTCAAATTTTTCGAACATATTTTGGTGGTTTGTCTGAAATGCTCTCTCGGTTTCGGGTTTCTTTTATACTTCGGTCATATTTAGCAATTTGCTTATTGCTAATTCTATTAGCTGATATAAATAACAGATTTTATTAGTTATTTGTTAAAAATATTTCATAAAATTAACTATTTAGTATAATTATTTATGTATAAAATGACTTATGAAGACATGATTTATGTTTAAAATTATCCGACCATCACAAGTAATTGAACATTTATAATTTATTTTGTGTGATTACATAATTTAACCGTAAATTTACAAATATAACTCATTTTGCGTAATTACATAATTCAAATATAAATTCACATCTTTCTAGCTTTTTATTAATATTAAAATTTTAACTTTAGTTGCTGCCATTTTTTCTAGTTTTCATGTATAAATTATAAAGAATACACACAAGCATATATAAATAATCCTTAAACTTAAACTTTTATGTTACAACTAAATCCTTTTAATTTCGGGTAATTTTAATTGCTTTAGAAAATAGTCAAATAAATTAGTAATAAAAGTTTAGATATAATAAAATAAAAAATCACACTAATTTATATAGTTTAGATGAAAATAGTCAAAATTCACAAAATT
>JANSVA010000005.1:42738939-42749388 GCA_025504915.1 Erythroxylum reticulatum
AGTGATTGAAAATTTTCAATCTCATAATTCAATGATTTTCATACGAAATGAAAGCTTTTCATTATTAAATTTTTTTTTATAAACTGCAATATAACTTACTTCTCAAATAGTCTCAACGAAATGAAGAAAAATTATTTTAAAGCTTTAACATGTATTTTTGTCAATCGACAGAAATACAGGCGATGATCAGTGACAAGACTATAGGGCTTTTGCTCCTAACGGACTTTTGCACCTAACATCGAGAGGAGTCTAATGGTAATGGTGATGGTCAACGCACTCATCGAAGGCAACAAATCAAGGTTTTGAGTTTTTCTTTAATTTTCTCCTCAATTTTTGTAATGATTTCAGTGTTGTGAGATAAAATGGGTATAATTGTGATGGGTTTGAAGAAAGAAGTTGATTGTTATATATGATTGGTCGATTAGAGTCACCGACAATGAAGAATAGATGAAGATGATGGTTTCATGAGTAGTAGTTATCATCATATCTCTCTTGGTTAGGTTTTATAATTTTGAACTTCTTTTTAATCTCTTTGTTGAATCATCAAAAAATAATTTTGATTAACTATTTATAAACTACAAAATATTTTGACTTATTGTTTACAAGATGAATCATATAATAACCAAATATGAGTAAGAAATTTTTTATTGTCATTCACAATATTTGATATCAAACACTAGAATAACTATTAACCTGTTTAATCTTGTGATTACATTCCGAACACATATAATTAAAATTTCTATTATTCTCATCCTTCCTTTCCATTCCAATTCCTTTTTTTAGTTCCAACTCATTCATTATTACCAAACAAGGCCTTAAGGTGTGAAAATCAAAGGATAAAAGGTTTACTCATCTCAAATAAAGACTTAATTACTAATGATCATAATCCAAGATCATCAATAATTTACTTGAGAATGATATTACAATTTCTCTTAAGTGAACCTGTCATTCCTCTCTAGCTACTTATCGTCATGTCTCTCTAGGTTAGTTTTTATAATTTTGAACTTCTTTTTAATCTCTTTGTTGAATCATATAAAAAAAAGATTAGTAATGTATAAATTACAAAATATTTTGACTCATTGTTTACAAGATAAATAATATAATATCCAAATATGAATAAGAAAATTTTCATTATCATTCATAATATTTGATACCAAACACTAGAATAACTATTAACATGTTTAATCTTATGATTACATACTGAACACATATAATTAGAATTTCTATTCTTGTTCTTATCCTTCCTTTCCATTTCCATTTTTTTTTTATAGTTCCAATTCATCCACTATTACCAAACAAGGCCCTAACCTGTAAAATTAAAGGATAAAAAGTTTACTCATCCCGAATAAAAACCTATTAATGATCATAATCCACGATCATCAATAATTTATTTGAGAATGAATCAAGTAAAATTTCTATAAATTAAAATTTGATAAATTAATTATTTCGTTTTATGACTAATAAACTAAATTTATTGATTTTAATAAATTATAATTTTAAAAAATTCTTATACAATTACGTTGTTCCATAAGTATCATAAATTAATAATTTAATAGAATTAAAATATGTATAATTAGTTATGGTATTTTCTTAAGAGTGTGACTATATTATATAGTATTTCTACAAAACTTAAAGATAAAAGACACAATGATTTCAATAATTTCATAAATATATATTTAAAATCATTAAATCACATAGGTGATATGTGTCAAACAAATTAATTTACCAAATTTATTGATTTGTTATATTTACAATCATTATTTATAATAAAGTATAATGACATTTAATGTGTAAGGTTAGTCTATTTTATTTATAATTAATAAAATATTAATTTATATCTTTTATGAATAAGTAATAATATATTTGTTAAAATATTTTCATATCATTACATATGATAAGATACAGTAATAATATTTAGTATGTAATGATATTTTATTTTATATTTACTAATATATTTATTAGTTTATAATTATATTAAATTATGTACTTCAATAAAATTTTTATTTATTATTTAACAATACCATAAACAAGATTATCAATTTGTTATTTTTATTTGTGTCTTGTGCTTTTTTGAATAATAAATAAATCATTTGATTTATTTGTATTGTCAATAAGTGAAATTAATTTTTATTATCATATTAATTTATCATATTCATGTATTTTACTATATTAAAAATAAAATAATATTTAATATATAATTATTAACAAATATCGAAGATAAATTTATCATATGTTATTCGTAATATGTTTATTGATCTTATAAGATAATAAATTAAGTTTTGAATTTCAAATTAAGAAATAATACTAATAAATAAGATGATTAATTTCTCTTAGTTTATACATAGCATATTTGGTAAAAATTATTGGTTGATTGTGAATATTAATAAATAATTATTAATTAAATTTTCTTATTGTATCACCGTATTAGACTTAATACCAAGATTCATTAAGTTTTTATTATAGTGTTGAAGTAGGTATCATTAATTTTTCATATCTTATTGGGATGAGTACTAGGGCTCATTAATTTTTGATACAAGACTTAGTGCCAGCATTGAAAATTTTTCAATATCTCATCGACCTATTGTATTCAATTTCATGTTCAATAATACTTAATTTATTTTTATAATTTTATTGACTAGCAATAAAGAATTAATAAAATCAATTATTGATAAAACATGTAATTATAAATAGAAATAGAAATAGATGATATAATAACCTAACTTAACAATATCATTGCTACTAAAATAATTGAAAATAGTGACAAAATATTTGTCACTTATGCTTTTTTTTATCAGTGTTCATTACTTCTTGGTCACTAATATTTTAAAAAAAAGTATCAACATCATTTTTTTACAAAATTAAAATTTTTTCTTACAAAAAATATTGTCACTAATGAGTTTATTATTGTCGCAAATAAAGCTATCAATTCAATAATGGCATTGCAATAGTGGTAAAACAAACTTCCATAAGTGACCATATTGTTTAACAAATTTTGTCACAAGTATGAAAGTTATATGTTACAATAATGTTGTTACTAAATAAAGATTATGTCACTAAATAAAGATTATATGTTACAATAAATTTATCACTAGCATGTTCATGTTTATCACAAATAATAATATTAAATTTAACAATTTAATTACTTAAGCGATAAAAAACTTCGCATTGGTGGCCATAAAATAGAAGTTATCACAAATGATATAGAATTTTAGTGCCAAAGTATTGTCACACAAGCAAATAAAAATTATTAGTATATATAAAAATCACCAAAATATACAAAATTCTAATTTCCAATATATAAAATTGAAAATTTTAATATCCATAACAATTATATTTATTACAATTGTCCTAAACTACTATGTACCAATTTAAGCTAAAGCTCTCCAAGCTAAATTTTCCTGGCTATTATTCCAGATGAAGTTCACTATTGATTTGTTTCTTACAAAATAAATAAAAAATAAAATCAATCAATTAGTTCATAAAATATTAAGCTATAAATTTAGTACTAACATTTTATAATAATATAATGACAATGATAAGAAGTGATACTAACTATTCTATATTTTATAAATTTATAAACTCACATAACTAGCTGAGATGTTTGATGTTGTGACACTTGATGGATCTATAATTGAGGCAGAAACATTGAGTAATAAACTAGAAATTACTCAAATATTTTCCAAATGTACAAAAATAGCTTAAATTTGTTCATTTCCATGGCTTGATTCTTAATAGCTGCATCTTAAGCTTGAATATTCTTATTTTGAGTTTGAATCTTTTCATTTTATGCTTTTGTGATTTTAGTAAGTCTTGCAACTTCATCGTCTAAATCACTTGCATGTTTCTTTGCAGCCTTAACTTTAGCTAAAATTTGACTTTTTTCTCAGGACTTAGATGTTAACTCTTTAACACCTAAATCATGTGAATTGTTGTTCTTTCTAGGACCAGAGCAAAATGCTCAACGAGTAGTAGAGGTTCAGATGAAATCTTTCCTTTGTTTTTCTCTCCCTCTTTTTGAAGCTTATTCTGCATATTTAGATGGAATTTGAAATTTTAGTAAAGTAATTTAAAATTTTAAAAAAATTAATTTGAGTATAACTTCCATCCCATTATTTCTTCATCATTTGGAACAGATCAAGTTCCATTTGTCACAATACCTTCCAAACTTTAACAACATCAGGTCACTCATCGGAATCTTCATCTTTCTAAAAAAAAAAAAGACAGATAAAATTAATGATTAATTTGAACTTGATTTTTTAAGAAAAATATAATTAATTTTAAGTAAATAAAATTTTACTTTACCATCTCATATGGTATATGCATAATCAACTTTGTACCAGAAACTGATTTCATCTCTTGATTTCCCCTATTACTTGTGTTTCTTCCACTTTGCTCTTATACATTGATTAAAAAAAGTTGTTGTTAATAAAAGAAAACTACTAACAAAATAAATTAAAGTACTTAAATTTTAAAATTACATTAAAATTTGAAGTTTCCTGTTTATTCTCGATTAACCATTTTTATATTGTGTATGCACTTGTTGCATCACATAAGATTGTACCTGATTTGAGAATTGAATTTATCCTAAAATTCATATAAAAATATAGTTAGGAAAATTAAGAAACAAATTCAATGCAATGACAAAATTAACCTCTATTGCAATTAAACTAATACTATTTTGATGGGATAACTTTTTTGCTTTTGTACATAAAAGTTTTAATCCTCTCATTTTCCTCTAAGATCTAAGCTTTTCAAAAGTTTGATGGGATAACTCTTGTACTCATTTACATTTTTGTTTTTGTTTTTTACTTATTTTCTTATGTCTGAAATGTACTGAAAAGAAAGAAAGGTAAAAAAGTGCAAGATAAGAGACAATTACAACCATTTACCTTATAAATAAAAAAGTGTCATACCTTTAAAAATAATCAATCATCCTTATAAATCTCTTTCCAACTAGAGACACGAAGTAGTGCAAGTTATCGAATGCATATAGTAACTTCCAACTTGAAAATGTTGGCATGCTTACCACATACCTTATAGTACGGAGGAGGAAATCGAACATCAATTTGTTTTCCTTCAACATTCTTTTTGGCAAGTCTAGCATTGATTGTTAGTCCTTGTCCACATTTTTTAGAATTTACATTTCCTATTTAAAAAAAATAGACATATATAATATTATTTTAAAATTATTTTAATCAGGTTACTAGTGCTAACAACAACTTTTCCTTTTAACCTATGTGCATTATTTGAAGTTCCAACTGTAGCATCAGATTATTGATTACGAGCCCTTATAGCTTTTGACTCCTCTACCATAATAGGTTTATTTTGTTCATCATCTATATTTACAAAGATGTACCATTACTAACCATTTTGCAGTTTCACATATAATTACCAATTTTATCCATCTTGCACTTTTAAGAATAAGTACTTACTAGGAATAAGCAGCATAAGCAACTAAAACAAATTATAAGAAAAACTAACCTGTATAACGGATAGGTTAGAGATCCATAGAGTAACAACAGAGCGAATCAATTATACCCTACCATGAGGGATTAATTTAATTATCATATCATCAATAAATCAAGAACAAATATACACTCATAAATAAATTATATCCTTAAAAGGGTTGTATCATGACTAAAAGCACCTGCAAAACTTGAAGACTAATCATATGCTTGAAACATAATTTTCAGAGGATTTTCTAGAGAAGACAAGTTACATAGAGAATATACAATTGACATAGAAAGTTAATGAACTGCATTTTAGATTAATACATGGAGCATTTGGAATGGTGTCATGATAAGAAGATTGTTACCCAAAAGGGACATATCCTTTTTCAACTTTGACTTCAAGTCCATCCATTCAAACAAAGTCACGAAAGGGCAATGCAGAAATTTAATGAACAATTAACATGTAAACAAGGAGGCCAAGAATGAAGACAATGTTTTCTGGGGAAACAAACACTAAAGCAAATTAAACTATACTATATAGATCATAATGATGATAAAGATGACGAAGAGACTAAATACAAATTTCCAAGAAAGTTTATGCTTACGTAGTGATTAGGCTTCGAAAATAGGAAAGAAATAAGGAGACGATGTATCCTATACATAAAAGGAGGCCTTCCATCTCTAGGCATGAACCCAACTTGTTAATGACATGTAGGACCTTGGTAATGGATCCTCACCCTCTAGATCATGCATTTATTTCTTTAACCAAATGATTGGATTATGCAAAGCTTTAGAGCAAAAGAGCAAAATAACAATCGAGAGACATAAGCTTCATCGGGGAACTAAATATTGTGAAGTGGCTTTTCACTTTCCATACTTGGAGATCAAGCATAACACTTGACCAATTAGAGGCATAATGTTCGATCACCCGTATTCTTGGCCATCAAGAATATTTAAAGCTATTAATTTATCTTTTCACCTACTTAAGATATTAAGTCTATGAAAGAAATTAAACTAATTTTGCAAGAATTATGGATACCAAAGAATACATAATATTTTGAGTGTATTTTATGAGTTATATTTGTGAATGTCTTGAAAATTATAAGTTTTAAATGTTTCTAAAGTTTAAGTTTGAGATATATTTCTTCTTATAATTATTGTATTTTCTTTTTACTAATTTTTATGCTTTCTCCTTTGAATGTGGACATAGGCTTAAAGTTAAACCACATAAATTTTGTGTTCAATTTTTTCTTCCTATTTGTCTGATTATTTTAATTATCTTGATTTTAACAAATTGGTATTAAATCTACCAATAGCTAGTTTATAATGGTAAACAAATTCGAGATTAAGAAATTTGATCATAATTCTAACTTTAGCTTATGGCAAATTAAGATGTAAGATATTCTAGTTCAGTACCAATATCATAAGGCTATATTAGGAAATAAAAATACAACAACATCTATGAATGCAAAGTAAGAAGACAATTTAGACAAGATAGTCGAATCAAGTTTGAAAGATATCATCAAACTTGAATGGTGTTTCTAAGTTGTTTGGCTCTTAAGGCTCGATGGTTATCTACACATAGTTAATTATGGCTCCGTAACGTTGCTGTATTGGCTATACATATATTAATACATCACCATTTTAATTGAAACCTTAAATTTAAACTGCATTGGAACATCCCATAAACTTTGGTTTGGTCATGCTCATCTTTTGCCTGTGAATCCAACTTTCGATTGGTCAATTTCAAATTTAAAATTTTGATCGAGCTTACATGGCTTTTCACAGTTGGTGTCTACAATTTTAAAGGCACATTAACATTGGATTATTCGAGAACTTTCCTTCAAGATTCTATGAATCACATATTTAACATTTTAATTTATTACGTCACCATATTACACGCCTAGAGCTAATAATGTAGGTATTTTGTTAACACCTATGATATTGAAAGGAGATAATTATGATGAATGGACTAAGGCCATTGGGAATGCTTTAAGGTCCAATAAAAAACACCATATGTCTTAATATAACGATTAAGGAACATAACGAAATTGAGGATTGGTTTACTATAAATTCTTTGTTAACCGCATGGGTATTTAATATTACTGATGCACTGCTTAGATCTATAGGCCATGTTTGGTTGTTGGCTGATCAGCCAAAAATCAGTTGATTGACCTAAATCAACTCATTGACCCAATTAAAAAACTACTTGTGTTGTTTGGTTATTAGCTAGTTGGGTTGGCTGATTTAGCCCAACTAACTATTTTTAAACCATCTCATCTATATGAGCGTTTCACCCAGATAAGCTGATTTTTTTTCTTTTATGTTCATTGTGCCCTTGTTAATTTTAGTCTCACACGTTCAGCTGGTGAGATACTCCAAGAAATGGCAGTTTCATCCACTGAACTATTGCCCAACAACAAATTAGTTGAAGTTCATGTGAATGTGAGCGTGGCTCTGTCATGGCCCCGCACTAGATTAGCTTGTCGTTTGGATAAAAAATTTTGCCGTTTTATTTGTGGCTTCCTATTGTCCAGTCCACGCTATCGAAATTTGTCGTTATTGGAGGCCAAAAAGCGAGCAGTGAAGATTATCCTCTTATTGGTGATTCCAATGAGGATGCTGTGCTTTTCTTCTTTTCTGTTCTGAAGCTTCCAGGATCTTCTACCATTGAATAAATGAGTGAATTTGTGGATAATTTGACATAGTTTATTGATTACAGTTGTTTCTTGTAGGTTGTGGAAATGCCTTTAGAGTTTCAAGAACAAGATTTCTCTGGTACTCCTTATGTTCCTGTTAACGTGATGTTATCGGTGAGTTTTTAGTTTCCATGTTTTGTCGTAAATTTTGTTTTATGAAACTTACAAGACAGAAATTGATAACTACAGAATCCATGTGATTGTGTTTTCCAAACTTCGAACTATTTGCGTCACTTTTAGTTGATTGTCCTTTTGTGGTGCTTTCAACGTTTATTATTGCAGCTCTTGACTAGTGATTTTTGTAGTGGATTTTCAGCTTAGGGTAATCAACATGAACTACCAATTCGTTGATCCTGAAGGTCTTGTGAACCATCTAAGGATCTTGAAGTCGGCCAATGTGGATGGGGTTATGGTTGATTGCTAGTGGGGAATAGTGGAAAATTATGCTCCCCAGATATATCATTAGAGTGGCTATAAAATACTTTTTCAGATTGTTAGAGACCTTTAGCTTAAACTGCAGGGGAGCCATACTTCTGTTTCTTGTACCCATTTGTTCATCCATTTGGAAATGTGACAATTTATGATTCCTTTTCCTGGAATATGTCTTTGAGAAAAAAGAACTTGGTGTTGGTCTGCTTGCAATGGCTTGGTGATAATTGACGAATTGTTAGCTTAGCGTCTTTCAGACTTGTTTATAACATCCTGTATCTGGACAACACTATAATTTGTCTCCTTACAATATCTTTTTTTGCTCTTTTATCTGCAAAGCTGAACTGCTTTGCTAGGGATGAAGTAATTTTGCTTGTCTCTTCAAAGTTCAAAGTATGGACATATTGTACTGCACCCATATGGATCCCATACTTCGAACTTGTAACATAAACACCAAATGATGTTGCTTGTAAGAATTCTAAGTTTTAGATGAATGACATCAGGATTTTGGTCAACCTAAATGTAATGTGTTTCTTTAGGCATAACTTACAATTTTCTGTTGCCACACCCATGGTAGTTCAGGTTATGATGCCGTTTCATGAATGTGGAGGCAATATTGGCATATTCCACTCCCTTGTTGGGTTTCAAAGATTGGTCGCACCAATCCTGACATATATTTCACAGATCGGCAAGGAAGGTACAATACTAAATGCCTCACTTGGGGTATAGATAAGGAAGGAGTTTTAAGGGGTTAAACTGCTTTTGAGGTATGCCATGGAATATATTTACTAAACTATACTGCACCTCTATGGTTTGATGTATGCCATGTTTATTGTCAAAAATGCAAGTTGTCCTCTTATGACCTGCATTTTCTACAAAAATTCTGGCTTGCTAATAATAGCCAAAAGGACATTTATGTTATACTTATACTAATTACAAGTTGAAAGCATGTTGCTAACTACAAACCTCCAAGAAAAATATGCCCTTGTGTTCACCAGCTTGACAAGAACTTTAAATATACAATCTTAATTTTAAGGTTCTATCTTGTTGACAAATTAAGTGCAGGTTTACTTTGACTACATGAGAAGCTTCAGGGTAAAGTTTAATGAGATCTTTGAAGATGGACTTATATTTGAGATCGAATTTGGATTACGTCCATATGCTGAGCTATGTTATCCTTTATATCTTGCAATGCATGGTTGGGAATATCCTGGTATTGGAGAATTCCAGGTACTTTTCAGCACCTATAAGGGGCTTGGTCCATACAGGAGCAACTTTAGCTATATCTTGTACAGCAAAGCTGTGAATTATTATCCTGTTATTTGTGAATTCCTACTTGATAAACAATTAAGTTGTGATTGTCACCATGGTGCCTTATTTATTGATAGTCAGTCTTCCATTTACTTATTCTTTGGAATGATGCAAGTGTTTTCTTTCAGTGTTATGTTTTTGATAATGTGGAGATCGAAAGAAGAAATACAAAGCAAAGAGGAAAGAAGTGCACATGTGTAATAGTTATGTGTAATAGTTTTGACTAGTCTGAAATTATAACCCTTCTCTAAAAATTTACGTTTATGAAATGTTATAAAAATTTATGTTTCTGAAATATTATAAAAATTTATGTTTGTTTATATTTATCATTTTCTATTATTACCAAAAGTTGTTATAAATTTAATATAAAAATTTTGTGTAAACTGATATTGTATGAAAACATAGATTTCTAACTATATAGTAATGACTAATGAAGTCAATTACAGACATGATTTTTCAATTGAGTTTTTAAATTAATTTTATAATAAATTCATCAAGACTTATTATAATTTTCATATTTAAAATTGTTAAAATACCTAAAATTTAGACATATATGTGAA
>JANSVA010000005.1:42781867-42795440 GCA_025504915.1 Erythroxylum reticulatum
CAAATTTTACATATTTTGAATATATTTAAAATTTTAAATCATATTCATTAATAATTATTAGATTAAAATTATTTTAAAATTTTAATTTAAAATTAGAATTACTAATGATTTGATTTTAATTAAATATATAATTTTAAATTAAATTATTCATAATTAATATTAAATAATTTAATCATATATATTTTAGTTGACACTAAATCAGATTACAAAAATATAAAAATTATTTTTATAGTTTTCAAAAATTATGGAAATCCGAAGAAATTAAAAAATACGCATACAAACAGGTTTTTTAAACTAAATTTGAAAATTAAAACACAAATAAGAACAAACAAACCCACTTTTTAACAAGATCTAAAACTTATTTTATTTTTAAATAATCTGTTATTATCTTTAAAAATATTTTCTTACGTTTTTATTAATTAGAAACTCTCTCTCAATTAAAAATATAGATTTCAATAAATTTTAGAGATATATTACTATTATAATATCATATATAATTTATTTTATTTTTATACCTCTTTATGATATAAAATAATTTAACTTATGCATTTTTAACAATAATAACATTCCTGTTATGGAGATACACGATATTGGAATAGCTACACAATAATTGAATGATCTTTTCAAAGTAACTACAAAAAAATTTTCATCCTGCGGCAAATTTCCTCCGCTAATTATCTATAAAGCATTCAATACAACATTTTCTACTAATTTTGTGCTTTTTAATAAAAAAAACTTGATTTTGAGTATCCTCACTCATTAATTTTTGTGAACATTACCTTAGCTAAAGCTAAGGTGAGTTAGTTTGTGGTTAAATATACAGACTATTCACATCTTCATATACTTGTTAAAAGTTAAACTTGAGTTTCTCGAAAGTATCATATAATTGTTAGTTTTAAAATAACTCTATAAGTATAGTTTCATGCCGTCAGATTGCGGATAATGTCTCTAGAGAGATTTGTCCCGTAGCGTTCAAGTAATATTATATGTACTAAAGTTCAACAAACAAAGGAAGTGACTAAGAGTGTGATTCGTTATTTTGAAGAAATGATAATATGATTTATAATGAATATAGCGAGGAACAGAAATAAATGTGACTTCTATTTTTCACTATAATGAGAGGCATGTAGTATTTCCTTAAAAAGGATATGGAAACACTTTTCATCCAATCATAATATATTACTAAGTATCATTTTTCATTATTTGCCCTTTCCTTTCTTTCCTTACCAACCAAGTAAGCACCCTCTAAATAAATTCCTTACTTTATCACTATGTTAGCCGTATTATATGTAAGATCCAACGATGTTATCCTTTGAGACTTGAGGCCATGTCATAAGATGGAAGGCAGATGTTGCCAATTTAACTTGTTATTAAAGCTCAAAAAAGCATCAAGTCTAACAAAACTAATCTAGGAAAGTTGTTAATCTATGTTGGTTGATATGGGTGTTGAGGACAAATTGAGTTGACATTACAAACTTATGGTTTGTTTCTCATCAAAGGAAGTTGTAATAAAAAATTTGTTTGATATAACTTTGAATGCAGATGCAAAATAAGATATGCCAAATCATACTCTATATGTTTATAAGAGATTACAGGTGCTCGATCTTATGTAGTCATATAGCTTGAGGTACATAATAATATATATTTATTTTCACAATAGTGTTACGTTAGTTTGGTGATAGCTTAGTATAGCATCCCTTTTTTTCATATCAACTTGGTGACAATTTAATACGTCGTCCTTTTTTATGATATCTTATTAGGTCATATCTTTCTTTTTTAATAAGAGAAAATAAGTAAGGAAGAAATTTAAAGATTATAAGAATTTGTTCATGATGTTTTACAAATTAGACTACATATCAAATTAATAAAAGGAGAAATTTAAAAGTTTAAATCATATTAAATCATCATAAAAACTAACATATAATGAATCAGAAGTAAAATTATATTGCCAATTTTACAGTAAAATAAACCATAACACTTAGCATAACTTAAAAAGCTAAACCTAATCAAGTCAACTTAGGCGTATGCAGTATTGACCCAAAAGGGGATATGGAAATACTGTTCATCTAATTATAATATATTACCAAGCATTTTTTTCATTCTTTACCCTTTCCTTTCTTCCTATATGATCGCAGTTTTTCGATATGTGTAAGTTTTGATATTTTAACCTCGATATTTTGTAAGCATACGAGTCGTTCATGTAGTATCTAAGGTGTCGATCCCACAAGAAGGGTTAATCTAATCCTAAACTCTAAGGCTGAAATAAATTGTAGAAATTCAATTGTAACTATGCGAAAACAATAACGCAATTCAATAAATCAATTCAACTCAAGAATTAATCGCGAAATATTAACAAATCAGCAAATTGCAATGCACACACCAAGAATCAACCTAAGGAACTACCAATTAAGAGAAAAGGGGAAATTTTTACTTATCTTCAATACTAATATAATTAATTATGAAATTTCGGATTGTTAGTCCTAGACTATCCTAAGGTTAATTACTCTCTCTGAAGTTATAACCAAAAGCTCTAAATTATAAACCCTAATCATATTATGGAAAATTCACAATTTATCCAAATCCTAATTAGATCTGAATTTTTCCATTAGACTATCGGAACCTATGTGAGATCTCTTGTCACACAATTGCCAATTTGATTGGTTTCTCGTTCTTATTAAATTGCCTAACACTTATTAACCCAATTTATTTATTTTTCATCGGTTAACCCTCTCAGTCTATTATCAAATTATGCAATCTCAAAAATCAATCACAATGAATCCAAATAACATGAAACAATTAGATTTTATTAAATCAAAGATAAAAACAACTCGAAGGTGAGTTTAGACATCCTCAACATTCACACAATCCTATCATCAACAGTTATTCCAATTCTATACATTAATAAAATTGAAAATACACTAGAAACAAGATCTGAATGGATGATGGAGGCAACAATGTTAGGAAACCTCCTATTCTAGGAAGTACTTTGTGTCGACTTTTTCTCCATATCTCTCTTCCTTCTTTTCTTTCTCAATCTCTCGATGAACTATCTCTAGGGTTTCTCAATGGTGGCTGATGCAAAAAGCTCTTTCTCCTTCTTTGTCTTATTCGTTATATACCTTTTGTGTTCTAGGTAGACCTAAGGTTTCTTCGGCGTCGAAAAAGTCTAAAAAATTCCTCGAAACTTGACTTTTCTGAGTACCTGCACGTTTGCCCGATGTAGGTTATGATCGTGGGCCATATTTGAGCCTTCTGTCACCATCGTGGGCTATGTCTTGGGCTTCTATCACGATCGTGGGCTGTCTCTAATGCTTCTACACGATCGTGGGGCGTTGTTTCAGCCTGAATGTCTCTAAAACTTCTTCGTTTTTCGATGTTGACTCTGAAATACTAACAAATATATCAAGGTACCTCAAAGATATAATAATTAAGCTCATAAACTTGTACTAACCCATAAAAACACTTAAACACAATTAATTAACAAATTAACACAATTCTAACCTAAACTCATGCTAAATGATTAAGTTAGCAAGTAAAAACATATCACATTAAGCCCTAAAACATAATGCAATTCACACTTATCAACATCCCCATACTTAAACGTTTGCTTGTCCTCAAGCAAACAAAATAACAAACACATACTAATTCACACAGCATACAATGCATTAATGAGACAATGACTTTAAATTTATGAAATAAATTTAATTTAAAACACAATTATTTAAGTCATTTCAAATTGTTAACATGCAAAATCCGTATCTTGGGGCTCTAAACTAAATCTACATATTAATCCAGACTCAAGTGCTAACTTGTTTACCCTTCTTAATTGCACATACTCATTAATAATTCTTTGTTCGTTTAACTCTGTAACTAATCTTAAGTACGTTTTCATAAAAACTCAAACTATTACAAGTTCGGTAGGTTTTATTTGAAAACAAAATTTTATTTTTATTAACTTTTTATAAACATGGACTTAGTCTTTTTACGTGGAGGAAAACATTGGTAATGAATGTTGATCTGATTACTCAAATAAATTATGTTTTTTATTAAGCTGCTTAGTTGGAACGTCATTATAGACTTTTTAAGCGAAGGCAAACACTTGTAATGTGTGTTGATCCGGTTACTCAACTATATCATGTTCTTAACTGGCTACTAGCTCTATTCATAACCCAAAGGCTAGCAGAATATTTATTTTAAAAGTACCAACTTTTTTTAATATTATATTGCCTACCTTGTTACTTTAGCTACTCATTTTCATGAAAAAATATTAGCAAAGCTACTTAGGTTAAAATGCCTCAAATTATGAATGAATGTGACAATTTATAGGGCTATATTTAAACACTAAATCTTAATTAGGCTGTATATTTAATCAACGAACCCCAGTTCACTAATTTTACAAGTGAATAATTCTCTTCAACCTAATAGACGATGTTCAAAATTAATTCAATTTAAATTCATCTAAGCCATTGACACATTCACATGAATTACAAAATGCAACCTAACAACTATAATATTCAAAATTCACATTCAAATAAAACATATAACGCTTCCCACACTTGAACAACACATTATCCTCAATGTGAGAAGGTGATAATAAACACGTAAAGAAGAAAACAACATAAATTAAAGTAAAACAAAAACAAAAACAAAAACAAAAACAAAAACAAAAATAAAAATAAAAATAAAAATAAAAATAAAATAAAATAAAAATAAAAATGAGACTAATTTTAAAAAGAAAGGGGGTTAGAACAAAGTTTATGGTGATAGAGGTGATGATGGGGTTAGAGGTGGCAATTGAACACCCTGAGCCTTGAAATAGTGATGAATACGACGTATGTCTCGGCTCTAGTGTCGTTAGGTCAGGCCATCTCCTTCATCCTTCTGGAGTTCTCTGCATGTGTATCCGTAATTACCTTGGTGTTTGTGGATATTATGTCTAGCACCTTCTTCCAGCCTGGTTCTTCTACATCTTTTTCCTCCTCAGATTCTTCAATGATTGAATCCTCTTCTTGTTGTTATTGAGCACTTAAACTTGCTTGACTAGTCCTGCCCTTGACATGTGTCTTGGCATTAATATCCCGAAGTTTCATATTATAGGATTCAGGATTTCAGCTCACCATAAATGATGATGATTCATGAAGTTAGGACAGTAGACTATGAGTCTGTTGCACTCAACTTCATAGTTATTAGCTATGGCCGAAACCAAATAACCCATTCCTAAGTTATTGCTCCTTTTCTTTTGAGTAGCAATAATTGCATTAAAGATGTGGGTGGTTGTGCAAACTGGGATGCTATGATCCATGCACTACAACATGAAAAGTTCTTTTGTCGAACACTTATTGGTTTCTATTTTATAAAAAATGGTTTGACACATGAATTTGTGCATCAACAAGTGTTCATGGCTCCTAATGATGTTGTTGTGTGTGTTTTTAGCGTTGAAACGCTCTAACCCAGTTAGTTCAATCCAATAAGGGCTGACACGAAAATTATCATGTTGATCTACTACAGATGACTCGGGGAAACCATAGATTTCATACAAAGCTTTATAATCGAACCCATAAGGTTGTCCCGCAACTTAAAACACAATTCCTTAGGCTGTTGGATTCATACTGAAGGGATGTAAAGAATTGTAGGGTAAGTTCTTCGAAAACTGGGAATTAAAATTGAATGAATCGACCCCATTGAATTTTCTTTGCTAAACTTTTATCCTT
Organism: Erythroxylum reticulatum; assembly: GCA_025504915.1. Classification (NCBI taxonomy): domain Eukaryota; kingdom Viridiplantae; phylum Streptophyta; class Magnoliopsida; order Malpighiales; family Erythroxylaceae; genus Erythroxylum; species Erythroxylum reticulatum. The sequence goes on from JANSVA010000005.1 coordinate 42,787,579, forward strand.
GTCTCGCAATTCTAATCTATCTAAATTTTAAAAATGAAAATACTTTGGAATTGTAATTTGTTTATTGTGAAGAGAACGAAAATGAGTACCTCCCTCGTTTGAGAAGATTGGGAAAGGTGCTCCGTACTCAACTGCATTGTTCCTTTTCCCTCATCCTGAGACTTGGGTTTGCTGATTGGTTACACTTTACTGTTTGCTTAATACGCGACATACTGGCATGCTAGTCGGTAGAAGTTAGAAGAAATTTGAAAGTTTGAAATACGGGTAGAGAGAAGTGAGAGTGTTTGTAGGGTTAAAGCTTAGAGAGATAAAGTAAAAATGAAAGTGAGTAAAAAAATGAAGTTAGAAATATATAGGTGATTGGAGGGTAAAATGGTAAAATTTGATAATGACAATTGCATGTCCTTATTTTTACCCTACTGCAGGCCACGATTGTGGGTTTGTAGGCCACGAGTTTCACCAATTTTAAAATTCTTCTTCTTTTGTCCTCCTCCACTTTCCGAAATCCCTTCTTAACTCCTTGTGGTTCTTTACCTCTCTTTGTTTACTTCATTGATCATAGAATTTACATTAACGTCCGATGCCTTTCGATTTTATTTGAAAACAAAATAAACTAACTATAGAATTCAAACTTTCTAAAGAAAATTTAAGGAAATTAAAATTCCATGGGTTAGCTCCCATGTAGCACTTCTTTTAATGTTGATAGCTTGACACTTTTCTTTTGCTTATGGTGGTTCAAATGAGTGGTGTAATGGCAGTGCAGTCATTAATATAACAATTTGCACATGATCTACCATGCCCTTGATTCCACCTTCCTTGTGGCTTTCCTTCTTTCGCCTTCTTTTACGTGATCACTTCTTTCTGAAGGCACTCCTAGGATCCACAATTTCTTCCCATTGCCCTCGAGGTTCGAGTTCCTTGATATAATTGGAGGTAAAGGAGGACTGTTGTCTTTCTTTGACACTTTTAAAGGTTGCTTGCTACTTACCTACCCTCAGAGTTAGTTATCCCCCATCAACATCAATGATTGAGCAAGCACTGGCCAGGAATGGTCTTCCAAGGACCATAGGGGTTTCTACATCTTCTCCAATATCCAATATATAGAAGTCTGTAGGAAAAGTAAAATTATCAATTTGTACTTGGACATCCTTAATAATCCCCTTCGGTTGATGGGCTATTATAACGATCGACTTTACTAACGTCTTTGTAGGTACTAACTATTCTAACCCTAACTTTTGACTAAAGGTGTAGGGCATCATATTAATCCTCGCTCTCAAATCCACAAATGCCTTATCTCTACTGATTTCATTTATACTTCAAGGAATGTAAAAATCCTATGGATCCTTTTTCTTCTGTGCTATGTTGGGGTTTTCTTCTGCTTCACATTCCTTAACCTTCTTTTTCACCGATTCCGTTAATGTGAGCCTTGTTTGTAGATGTTCCGTTATGTTCTCAACCTTGTTTAAGTCAACCTCTTCAGAATTTCTCATTACCCTACTTGACAATGATTTTCGCTGCATTAGAATAGGGTATGGTAATTTGGGTCGAGATTGCTTAATTGTCTCAATTCTGAGCTCACTTGGAAGAAGTTCCGTAATTACTTGTTCTTTTCCTTTATCTCCATTCTCCTTTGTATGATCAAGTTCCTTTTCCTAGGTCTGAGTGATGGGCATGATCGTTTCATTTAGGTTAGTCTCGGTATTACTTGGAAGAGTTCTTGCATTCCGAGTAGTTGACTTACTTGGACCTCCAAATTATATGTTGAAGAGGCGTGGTTCTTAGTAACGTGCTCAAAATTGCTCTCAAGCCTCCAATGTGCATCCTCCATGTCTCCAATCTTATCTAAAATGTTATCCAACTTATATTCTATTGAGTTTGATTTATCTTGTTGAAAGCCCAATTATCCTTGAGGTCTGAACTGTCCTCCTGCATTGTTTGTCCAAAAGAAGTTAGGGTGATTCTTCTACCCAAGGTTGTAAGTTTTGGAGTAGGGGTTGTTTCATTTACTTTGAATCACCTTCCTTTATTAAGAAACAGGCCACTGTGTCATGGTCTAAATTTCCATAAAGTTCACACTTAAGTTGTAAGACTTTCACTGGAGTTGAGAATGAAGCTTTAATGTTATTGAGTTATCGAGTCAAATTATCAATCCTCACTTGCATTTCCATCAAGTGATCAATAGTTACAATTCCTTTTTGTTCAAGGAACGTAGTATTTTATCTACTCTGCTCATTCGTCTATAAACAACTATTACTCGCCATCTCCTCTATTAATTCTTTTGCTTTAACAACTGTCTTCCTCATCAATGATCCCTATTACCTTGTTGGAAGTTAGTGATTTCCTTGATGATCTTAGTGGTCTTAGTTAGGGGAAAATATTTATCTAAAAAGACACGAAGTAATTGATGCCAAGTGGTAACATTAGGTAGGTCAAGGGAGTGATACCAAGTCTTTGCTCTATCTCTAAGGGTAAAAAGAAAGAGCTTAATTCTAATTGCATCTTCTGACATCTGAGGGTACCTACAGGTATTATAGATTTCTAAGAAGTTCACTATATGCACATTGGGTTTTTCATTTGCTAGTCCATAAAATTGCACGTTTTTTTAAAGCATGTTTAAGAGAGCTGGTTTAATTTCAAACGATGTGGCTTGTATGGGTGGTCTAGCTACTCCTTGGTTAGCCGCATTGAACCCTGGTCTTATAAAGTCCATAAGGGTCCTCTGATGTCATCCTTGGTTCGCTTCGTGGTCCACATCTTGCTGAAATTCCTTGGCCATTATTGTCTCCCCAATTTCTTCTTCTTTGTTATGCCGAACTTTCCTAATGGTTCGTTTTAGTTGAGTGATGTCTAAATTTAATTTTTCAGCTACGTGACTCGAACTTTTTGTGACTCTTTTGTTCATGTAAGAGAACAATTTCAGAAATAGAAAAGAAAGAATGTACAAAAAATAAACTAAACGCCTTAAACTATATAACTAAACTAATTGTCTCCCCAATAACGACGCCAAAAACTTGATTGCAATTTTCTGATATATGTAAATTTTAATATTTTAACCTCGATATTCTGCAAGCGTACGGGTCATTTATGTAATATCTAAGGTGTCGATCTCATGAGGAGGGTTAATCTAATCATAAACTCTAAAGCTGAAATAAATTGTAGAAATTCAACGGTAACTAAGCTAAAACAATAACACAATTCAATCAGTCAATTCAATCAACCCATTTAACTCAATAATTAATCACAAAATATTAACAAATCAGCAAATTGTAATGCGCACACTAAGAATCAACCTAAGGAGCTACCAACTGAAAGAAAGGGGGAAATTTTACCTATCTTTAACACTAACGTAATTAATTATGAAATGTCAGATTATTAGTCCTGGACTATCCTAGAGTTGATTGCTCTCTCTCAATTTATAACCAAAACCCCCTAAATTATAAACCCTAATAAGATAATGAAAAATTGCAATTTCTCAATACAATTTATCCAAACCCTAATTAGATTTGAAGTTTTTCACTAGACTACTGGAACCTATGTGAGATCTCTCGTCACATTATTTTTAATTTGATTGATTTTTCGTTCTTATTAAATTACCTCACTATTGTTAGTCCGATTTAATTATTTTTCATCGGTTCACTTTCTCAGTCTATTACCGAATTATGCAATCTTAGAAATCAATCACAATGAATCTAAATAATATAAAATAATCATATTTTTATTAAATCAAAGATAAAAACAACTCGAAGGTGAGTTTAGTCATCCTCAACATTTACACAATCCTATCATCAACGATTATTCCAATTTTATACATTAACAAAATTGAAAATACATCGGAAACAAGATCTGAATGGATGACAATGTCAGGAAACCTCCTATTTTGGGAAGTACTTTGTGTCGACTTCTTCTCCACATCTTTCTTCCTTCTTCTCTTTCTCAATCTCTCGATGAACTCTCTCTAGGGTTTCTCAATGGTGACTGATGCAGAAAGCTCTTTCTCCTTCTTTGTCTTATTCTTTATATACCTTTTGTGTTCTAGGCAGCCCTAGATTTTTTCCAAGTTTAAAAATGTTCAAAGAATCTCTCAAAACTTGAATTTTCTGAGTGTCTATGCATCTACCTGACGCAGGCCATGATTATGAGCCATATTTGAGCCTTTTGTCATGATCGTGGCATATGGGCCACGATCGTGGGTCGTGTCTTGGGCTTCTGTCACGATCGTGGGATCTTTCCAATACTTTTGTTACAATGTGGGCCACGATTGTGGGGTGCTGTTTTGCCTTAAATGTCTCTAAAATTTCTCCGTTCTTTGATGTTGGCTCTGAAACACTAACAAACATATCAGGGTACCTCAAAGACATAATAATTAAGCTCATAAACTTGTACTAACCCATAAAATCACTTAAACACAATTAATTAACAAACTAACACAATTTAAACCTAAACACATGCTAAATGATTAAGTTAATAGCCAAGCCCTAAAATATGATGCACTGCACACTTATCACTATACTAACTAACCAATCACCCGTATAATGAATTCCTACTTTATCACTATATTAGCCATATTATATTTAAGATCTAATGATGTTACAGTTTAGGACTTAAGGTCATGTCATAATGTGGAGGTAGAAGTTGTCAATTTAACTTGTTAGTAAAGGTCAGGAAAGCATTAAGTATAACAAAACTTATCTAGGAAAGTTGTTAATCTATGTTGGTTGATATGGGTGCTGAGGAAAAACTGAGTTATCATTACAAACTTATGGTTTGTTTCACATAATTAAGGGAGTTATTTATAATCAAAATTTGGTTTGATATAACTATAAGTGGAAATGCAAAATATGATAAGCCAAAACATACTTTATACGTTTATAAGAGATTACAGATGCTCGATCTTATATAGTCATATAGCTTAAGGTACAAAATAATATATTTTTATTTTCACAATGGTGCTATGTTAGTTTAGTGATAACTTAATATAGCATATCTCTTTTTATATTAACTTGGTGACAATTAAATATGTCATCCTTGATATCTCATTAGGTCCTATCTTTCCTTTTTGATATGAGTAAATAAGTAGGGAAGAAACTTAAAGATTATAAGACTATTATTCTTGACGTTTTATAAATTAGACTAGATATCAAATCAATAAAAGAAAAATTTAAAATTTAAAAATTTAGATAATATTAAATTATCATAAAAACTAACATATAATGAATCAAAAGTAAAATTATATTGCCAATATTTCAGTAAAATAAACCATAACATTTAACATAACTTAAAAGGCCAATCTCAATCAAGTCAACTTTTTGTTATAAATTATAACTTAAAAGGGACCATATTTTATGTTATAACAATTTTATTAATAATTTTTCCAAAATTCGGTTAATATTTAGAGTAGCAAATTTTAAAGCTGAAATATGGCTGAACAAATTTGACTTGTAAAACTATCCGGTTAAAATTCAAAGGAAGAGAACATTTGTAGAAAGATAGTGTCACCAAAGTATGAACTACATTAAGCAATAAGTAATAACAAGATGCAAAATTGAAAATATTAAAAAATTATCCTATTAAATTCAAGTAATAAATTGTAAAACACATGTAAGCTTTAAAGATTCTCCCATTTCAACAAGCACAATCAACTAATTTCAAGTAACTCAAACATAATAAACAATCTGTGCAAAATGATAAGAAAATCTAGTAAATCAACTAGCAAACTTATAAGAGTTTAAGTTCTAAGCTATTGACCCTAACTCGAAACACCATCACAATACAAATACAAATACTCCAATAAGGTTTCAAAGCAGAGTACAAATTGATATCCCAAATCAATACTACTCCTAAACTAATACTGAAACATTAAACTCCAAAAATAACTTGTAGTTGAAGAATACTAATTATGGAATAAGAAAGTCTCCTTTCTTCTTCTACTCCATAATTTTATTCCTTTTTCAACATCTCTCTTATATGTATTAATGATGCTCATCATGTTTGCCTTTTATACCTCTTATAAATATTATAATTTTTTTATATTATAAACCTTTATGCACACGGGCGTGTCTGGTGATTGTATCCCTCAAAACCACAACAATACTGAATAGTCGCAAAGATACACAGTCATAGAAACTTACATGGTTTGAGGAGACAAGCTTGTCCATCTCCACTTAAATGTGTCTAACCTCAACGCTCATCATTCAACCAGTACACGGTTACAGGAATATACATGGTCATATATACGATTGTCCCCACCATTTACACAGGCGTGTCTTCCAAAAAAAAAAAATTTCAATTCATCAATTCTCTGCCTTAACTTTGCTCAATCTCCATTCCTTTCAATCCATAAAGAAAAATAGCAATCCCAAAGTGAAAATGTAACGGTATCGATTAAACATATGTTTCTAAAAAGGAGTTATACCAATAACAATCTTCCCCTCTAGCCTATTTCAATGGAGAAATGAAACAACCCATTGATTACTTGAAAACCATCCCAACAAGCTTACTACAAAGCTTAAGTTTGCTCCTAGAAATAACCTTCATCCATATATTGACATTATTCTTATTCATGTGAATCTTCTTCAATTTCATTAATTGCTCCTTAACCACATATTACAACTAATGATACCTGATATCAATATTCTTAATGAGAGAATGATACATGGACATATGGGTCTATTAGAAATAACCTCTCTAAAGGGGTATTGTTATTATTATTGGGAATGATAGATTAAATTCTTGCTTAAATCCATGACACTTTGATTATTACAAAATACCACATACTTATCTTGTTTCACATCCAATTCTTGAGGGATAACTTTAACCAAAGCATCTCCTTTCTTGCTTCTACAGCTACAATATATCTTGGACTTCTAATAAATGACTTTCCTTGAAAAATAACCTGAAGTGGACTTTCTGTTATCTAGATCTGTATTCTCATCTTTATACCCTGATAAAATTGGCTCACCACCACTAAAGCATAAACTCTATCTGGAAGTGCCTTGTAAGTATCTAAAGATCTAGTTCATCGCTTCTTAGTGAACCTTTATTAGATTAGACAAAAATTGACTTACTCATCCAACAACTTATGCGATATCTAGTTTATTGCACACTATTGATTACATCAAAGAACCAATAACAAAGGAGTATAAAATAGAAGACATACTATGTTTCTCCTTTTAGTTGTAGGACAAGATCATTTTCTCAACTCGAAATGAGAAGATAATGATGTACTAACCTGTTTAATATGCTTTATATTAAGCTTTTTAAGCAACCGTTCAATATATTTTCTTGTGACAATCACAACTTTCTATTCTTCCTATCACAAATGATTTTTATAACTAAAATATGTTTTGTGGGACTCAAATATTTCATGTAAGTCCTCTTTCAATCGTCTTATCCCAATATCAACATATCATTAACATAAACGATAAAAATAATGAATTTACTACCAATAAACTTCCTGAAATACATAAAAAGGTCAATTAAGGTTTGTTTATAACCATTAATAGTCATAAACAAATCAAACTTTCAACACCACCGCCTTGGTGCCTATTTAAGACCATAAAGTCTTCTTCAATTTGTAAGCTAGGTCCTCTTTTTCTTAGACTTTGAACCCTTTTGGCTACTCCATATAAATCTTCTCATGCAAGTCGCTATACAAAAGATTGATTTTAAAATCAAGTTGTTCAAGTTCAAGATTTAAGTTGGTAGCTAGACACACTAGATGTAGCACCCCCTTACCGCAGGGTATACACCGGGACACCTGTAGGTCATTCCAATACATATCCTACAATAAGGGTGAGCTACGAAAAATCACTACAATACTTCACATGGCATCATAATAATCATGCATCAATATAAAAATCACT
>JANSVA010000005.1:42795540-42805617 GCA_025504915.1 Erythroxylum reticulatum
TTTATATATATATAGAGGCCATAATATGCATGCTCATGCCGAGATCCATATACACATTTATGACCCGTCCCAAATTTTCATTTTACCCTTCCCATCGGTAATGGGATGTTACACTAGAATATGAGTCAAAGTTGTCTTGATTACTTATGAGAAAATCTCATCGAAGTTGATGCCCTTCTTAAGATTGTATACCTTCACCTACAAGCTGGCCTTATGCTCCACTAGCTTGTCATCGTCTTTCTTGATCTTGAACACCTATCTATTCTTTAATGCTTCTTACCTTTAGGAAGTTCTAATAACTCGTAGGTTTCATTCTTTTTCAAGGAATTAATCTCTTCTTGCATTGCTTCAAGCTAAGAGTCTTTGCCTTTGTATGAATCCACTTTTTAAAAAATTATCTGGCTCACCTTTAGTTGTAACTAGGAGATATTTTATACTTTGGTATCTAGTTAAAGGCTTCTTCTCTCTAATTGACCTTCAAAGTTGGATATCTTCTAACACTAGAACGGATTGCTCCCTTAAATTATTATGCTCATGGACCTCATCTACATCTTCTTCTAGATATGGCTTATGTAACTCCTTACTATCAAGTTGCATCTGATCATTAACATCATATGCCTACTTATATTCTTCAATATTTTCACCTGTAAGCTAATCAATGGAAGTTAAAACAATAATAGTATCGTAACATGAACTATTATAAGTAGTCTCACCTCTTTTAATGAGATAAGTACCCATCATATGTTCATAAAAGACTGTCTCTACTTTTGACAACCTTTGTTTTTTGGGTTAAGCATATTACCAAACTCTTTATCCCCATACCCAATAAATACAAAAGGATTAGTCTTCAAATGAAGCTTTAGTTTATGATCCTTTGGCATAATTTAAAAGCCTTGCATTTGAATACCCTCAACTGGAAATCATATGTTTCTTTCTTTATCCATACTCTCTCAAGGATATCAAGACTAAGGGAATTGATGAAGATTGGTCGATCAAATAGATAATTGTTTTGACCACCTCACCCCAAAACATCTTTAGTAGTTTGGACATTTTGAGCATATACTGAAACTTTTCCATACTGGTTTTATACATCCTCTCAACAACACCACTGTGTTGTGGGGTACCAGATTATGTCTTCTCATGTCTTATTCCATGTCACAGTAATCTTTAAACTCGTTAGAGATGTACTGTCCTTCATTATCAGTTTAGAGACCCTTTAATTTTCTCTATCTCCTATTTACAATAACGTGAAATTTTTGAAAGGTCTTGAACATTTCCCTTTTTGCTTTCAACATATAAACTCAAGTTTTAAATGAAGCATCATTAATACAAGTAATAAAATATTTTTTACCTCCAAAGGACTCTACCTCAATAGGACCACAAACATTGGAGTGCACCAGCTCTAACTTGGTCATCTTTGTGATAGACCTTTTTTGAAAAAGAAAACTTAATGATGCTTTCAAACCAAGTACTAATCATAAGGTTAAGTGAAATAACAATGTTTGCTAGAATAAGAGTTCTACTAGCTAGCAACTTAGTCCTTTATTACTAATATGTCCTCATATACAATACCACAAATTTGTAGAAGTGTTGCCTGAAACGACATGTAATTTTCCACCATGTATCTTCAAATGTGTCTTGTACAAGGTGTATCATAATTCAACATAGGCAATTTTCATTACTCGCTTGGATAATTTCCACTTTTCATTAATAAAATGTGTGCTCTTCGTTAAGCATATTAGCAAAATTGAGGTTAAATCCAGGAATATGTCAGACATATCTCATAAGTAGTATACATCCAATATTGTTTTGAAATCGGATGTCACTAAGCTGATGATGCTAACAGAGCTCTAATTACCCATTTGACACTCCTAAAATCACCACTCCTGTGATTGGTAAAGTACTTCCTATTTTGACGCAATGATAGGAAGCATCAATATCAACAAGCCACTTATTATTTGAGTCACTAATATGGAAACACTCACTGGTTGTATAAATTAGTGACACCTTATCATCTATGCTTGAAGTTATTGGTTCAGTGTTTTTGTCACCTCCATCTTTCTAGTGATTTCACTTCTTTTGGTCTCTCTTCCACTTATAGTATAATTTCTTATATGACCAAGTTTGGTGTAGTATTGACATATATAAACTTTCATAAGTTCTTAGACTTGCTACATCCATTGGAACCTCTACTCTTACTACTTCCTTTACTTTCTATCATAAGAGCCTGCAAGTTATGAACACGTGTTTCCTTTCTTTTGATCTCTTTATTGAACATGCTCATTTTGATCACATTTGAAGAAAGCAAATCATCTGGAGGGGAGTTGCTGATGGTCACAACTAAGGTCTCATAATTGTCTGGCAAGGAACTCAACAAGAACAAAGCTTGCAGTTTATCATCAAGAATGATCTTCATGTTTTTTAACTTGTTGATAATGTCTTAAAAATCACTAAGATGCTTAAATGCTAATTTTTTAGTCCTCAATTTCAAATTCACAAGACTCTTAAGCAGGGAGGCCCTGGTTGTGGGTGGTCTTTCTCTTGTAAAGACCCTCCAATTTCTTCCACAACTCAAATAGGTTGGTCTTTTAGGAAACATGATTTAATATATTGACATTAATTCACTATCTAACAATGCCTAAGGTTTTTTTGCTTCATCTTTTCCCACTCTTTATCTACCATATTTTCCAGTTTAGATGGAACATCATCTTTTATACTTTTGTCTACATTAATTGGGTCATAAAGATCTTTGTAATACAAAAGATATTCTATCACGGGTCTCCATATCAAGTACTTGGTCAATGTTAATTTGACCATAAAGTTGTTTCTACTCTCCATAACTATGGCTCTGATACCAATTACTGTGTTCAAACAATAACACCCAAAAGATCAACAAGCACAATTAACCAATTTTAAGCAACCCAAACATAATAAACAATGAACCTAAACAACATAGATGAAGAAAAATAAATAGAACACCAAATATATAACGAAACCCCTCCAATGTAGAGAGAAAATTCACTAGCCAAAATAACAAATAAATCCACCAAATCAAATGGCAAGCTTACAAGAGTTTAAGTTCCAAGCTATTGACACTAACTCGAAACACCACCTGAATACAACTACAAGTACTCCAAGAAGGTTTCAGAGTAAAGTACATATTGATATCCCAATTAATACTACTCCTAAAATAATTCCAAAACATCAAACCCCAAAGATAACTTATAGTTGAATTATACCAATTATGAAATAAGAAAGTCTCCTTTTCTCTCTCAGTCTATGATTTTTGCCTTTTTCGACTTCCCTTCTATCTATATTAATGATGTCCATCATGTATGCCTTTATACCTCATATAAAAATTACGATTTTTTTACGCCAGACACAGTCACGCACACGGGCATGTTTGATGGCCACATCCTCGAAAACTACTTCAATACTTGACAGTCGCAAAGATATGTGCTCATTGAAACTCACATAATCTAGGGCATAAGCATGTCTATCTCTACACGGGAGTGTCCATCTTCTTATGGAAATGTCAGACCTTGATACTTGTTAATCAACTTGTGTACGGTCACAAGGACATACATAGTCACATACGCGTCCATGTCCACCATTTACATGAGCATATATTCAGCTTAACAAAGATGTGTCTCCTAAAAACAACTTCAATTCGTCAGTTCTCTACTTCAACTTCACCCAATCTTTGTTTTTTTATCGATAAAGACAATTAGGACAATTGAAGTACAAATGCAGTGGTATGATCAAACAAATGTTTATAAAATAGAGCTAGACCATAACAAAATGGTAAGGGCATCAAGAAATTATGGTCTAAACATTTTATCAAACAATTGATAGATATATGAGTTTAATGAAGGAGATTAAAAGCATCCAAAAATAGAAAAAAAAGTTGGAGAAAATAAACATCTTAAAAAAAAAGCAATAATGAAAACCAAAAGACAATATGATTAGAAAAGATAAAAAGCAAAAATATTATTATGAAACAAAATTCAAATTAAAGTCAAAAGTTGTAAACACTAACACATCATTTTCTGTAAAATATTATTTGGTAACTAAAATAAATATTTAACTTTGAGGTTATATATACATGGAATATAAACTATAAGTTGAACCTTGTAATATATTTAAGACATCATAGAGATATTTTGATTTATCTTTATCCGTATAATATTATTACATCTTTAAATATATGTTTTCTAACATTGATCAACCATTCAAACAGCGTTGATATAAAGTATACCAATCAATCATACGTTAACTTGTTGACTGTACTAGCCATGCCCATTATGAATTATACTGTGCAACCCCATGTGTTGATTTCAATAATGAGGCGAGCTATAGGCAACTCTTAAAAGAAATGTGATGATGAGGGTGGCTGTGGGATGATCGGACACATCACAAGGGCACATAGAATAGCACAACCAGGCGGCTCTAAATTGACATGAGCAGTAGGACCACGTTATCTCATAGTCAAAATTATTGGCCAAGTTTCAGCAGCTGTCTTCATATCCAACACGAATCATGCACGCCTTGTGCTGAAACAAAGCAAAAGGTCATAGAAAGAAGACAAGTAACATCAGGGAGCACACGAGCATGGGTTAGTGCCAGTTATACCCAACTGCCAGAATCAGATACCCCAATATCCTAGCATCACACCGCACTATAAGAAGCGCTCTTTTCTTTTGATAAAAGGGAAGTGATGAACTATAAAATGGCAAACTATTAATCGCCATAGGAAATGGTTACTCTAGAAAAAGCTAACTGTAATAAATCATAAAGCCAATATATATATAAGCTTAAAAAAATTAGTAAATAGATTCAAAACTCTTAGTAATATAATATCTATTTCATAAATAATTCAAATATTATATACATAAAATATTAATTATTATTAAATTAAGTTACTCCATATTAATTAATTCAAAGCATAACTCCTCCTATGCCCGAGGATGCTGTCTTCCTATATGCTGATCCTAAGCATACTGTCTTAAATGTCGAGTAGAAGCATGTTGTTATGTTAGCTTCTTTTTTTTAAAATTTTATGAAAGAGTGTCTCCAACAAATTTTGATGCTTTAGTTTTAGTTAAATATAACTTAGTTAAGTAAAAAAAACAATAAACTACTAATTAATAGTATTGAGGCTTGATGTATATGTTAGGAACAATTAGGACTTGAACAGAGTAAGGTTGCAGCAAAAACGAAACTAAAAATATTGAAGATAAAATAAAAACACAAATTTTACATGAAAAATCCCTAAATCAGGGTAAAAACTACGGGCAATGATAGAAGAATTTTACTACTGAAAATTTGGAGAATTACAAAGAGAAAAAAAAAACTAGACCCATAAAAATACATAATATATATATTTTTGTCTCTATTTTATTCTCTTTTTTTTTTCTCTTACCCCACTTCTCTCTCTTTTTATTTTTGTTATGCTCGTATGGATGCTTTCTCTTTGTTTATCTCCTGCCCATTTATAGGAAGGAGATTGAAGGTATGTGGCCAACCCTTATTTGTTTTATTAGGCATGTTAGGCACCGAAATTTGACAATTCCTACTTGAAGATTTGATTGAGAATCAAGCATATCTTCACATAATTCTTTCTATCTTGTCGCTTCATATTGCTTACATCTTTGTCAGGCCATATGAGGATCGACACCATATAAACTTGTCAGCATTGATTGCTTTTTTCATAAAATTTTCCAGGTTATTCATTGTATGACTTTTTTGCATGTCCACCATTCCTTCTTCCACTTTCTTACGAACGAAGTGATATTGAACTCGAATGTGCTTTGTCTTTGAATGAAATGCTGGATTCTTTGCAAGATGCAAAGCACTCTGACTGTTACAATACAGAGTAAAATTCTCTTGTTTATACATGAGTTCTTCCAATAATATCTTCATTCACACAGCTTCTTTATTGGATTCTGTAACTGCTACATATTTTGTTTCTTTTGTTAATGTAGTCACATCTAACTACAGTTTTGAAATCCAGTTCATAGCCCCTCCAACTAATGTGAAAACATATCTAGTAGTGGATTAACTTTTGTCAAGATCACCTGCATAATCAGCATCAACATATCCTCCAACAGTAAAGTCTGATCCTTTATAATATAATGCAATATCTGAGGTTCCCTTGATATATATGAGAATCCTCTTAACTGTATTCTAATGCTCTTGACTAGGATTTGCCATGTATTGACTAACCACTCCTACTGTATGTGCAATATCTGGTCTTGTACAAATCCTCTTTTCTTCATTGTTAGGACTCATACATGAGGATAACTTGAAATTAATAAGAACAGGGGTATAAATTGACTTACAATCTTGCATGTTGAATTGCTACAAGATCTTCTTAAAATAATTCTTCTAAGAAAGTCAAATGTTCCTATTATTTCTATCTCGGTGAATTTACATCCTTAGAATCTTATTTGCTGGTCCCAAGTCCTTCATTTCAAATTCCCTAGCCAACTATGCCTTCAATTCTTTGATACGACTGCATACAACAACAAGACAATAAAATCATCTTTCTTAAACCTCTTGAAATATGCATAAGGGTCTGCATTCAGTTTGTTGTATCCAAGGCTCATGATGAAGGAATCAAATCTCTTATACCAACACCTCAACGCTTGCTTTAAACTATACAAAGACTTGTTCAACCTGCAAACTAAGTTCTCTTCCCTTTTTCCTCAAAACGTTCTGGTTGGAGCATATAAATTTCTTCTTCAATATCTCCATGAAGAAATGTAGTTTTCACATCTAACTGCTCAAGATGCAAGTCAAAACTTCTCGAACTGTAGTGAGTAGAACTATAGGAGAAAATATTTCGTTAAAATCAATACCTTCTTTCTGAACATATCCTTTTACCACTAATCTAGCATGATATTGCTCCACTTAATCATCACCACTTCGCTTGATCTCGTAAACCCATTTATTGCCAATAAGCTTTCTTCTTGCAGTAATGACACTAGCTCCTATGTATTAATGTTCTAAAGTGCTTCAATTTCTTATTGTGATGCTATCATCCATTGAGATGCATATAAACTATTCATTGCTTCTTGAAGAGCTGACTCCCCGTCCTCAATTAAAAGATAGTATGCAATATTGCCCTCCATAATACAGTCTGAGTGCCTACTCAATACTTTTCTTATGCGAGTTAACCTCCGAGTATCTAGAATATCATATTCAACTAAATCTTGCTTTTCGTGATCTGGTGCAACTTCAGAAGAATCATTTTGATTAACTTCCTTATCCACTTGTGCAATTATAGTTTATGGATTCTCTTCTATAATGCCAACATTTTTTGCTTGCTCTTGAACCTTATTTTCCATAAAGATAACATCCTTACTGATAACAATCTTGTGGGCAGTGGGATCCTATAGACGATACCCCTTTACACCTTCAGCATACCCTAAGAAATGCATCTTCTAGATTTTGGATCCAACTTTGTAGCTTCTTAGGCAATCTACATCACATATGTATGACTTCCAAATATATGGAGGTTGGAATAATCCATTAGTTTACTAGTCCATATCTCCATTAGCGTCTTCATCTCAATTGTAGTTGATGGAGCTCGATTCACCACATAACATGTGATATTGACTGCTTCTGCCCAGAATTTCTTATCTAAGCTTACAGTTCTCAACATCGCTCTCGTTCTTTCCAATATAGTTCTATTCATCCACTCTACTACTCCATTTTATTGAGGAGTGTATATGCTGTGAACTGCCTTTTGATGCCTTCTTGCTTGCAAAATTCATCAAATTCTTTACCAGTATATGCTCCTCCATTATTTGACCGCAAATACTTGATCTTCTTACTAGATTTGAGTTCCACCTGCGCTTTGTGAAATTTGAAGACTGGAAACACATATGCATTCCTCTTGATAGGATATACCCAACATCTCCTTAAATAATCATCTATGAATGATATAAAGAAATTTGCTCCTCATAGGGACGTAACTGGTGCTTGCCATACATCATAGTTAATCAATTCTAGAATTTCTTCGCTTATGAACTTTGATGTTTTGAATTTCAATCGATGCTGCTTAATCACAATACAATGTTCACAGAACGGTAGTGAAACCTTTGTAAGACCTAGAATTATATTCTTTTGTGCAAGTATCTTCATTCTTTATTTTGACATATGTCCAAGCTTTTTATGCCATGTCATTGCAGATTTGTCATCTGAACTAGTCACCACAATGGATGTCTCTCCTTTTTGCAAAGTTACTCACTTTAGCATGTACAGATTTGCAACAATCTTCTCTGCTTCCATAAATACTAGCACTCCTTTAATCACTTTCATGATCTTGTTTTGAACCTCAAATTTGAAATCGAGATCATCTAATTGTCCTACAAATAACAAATTCTTCTTTAGCCCCTTCATATGTCACACTTTTTAATTAGTCTGAATTGTACCACCATACAACTTTAATTTGATGGTGCCAATACCAACAATCTTAAAAGCTTTATCATTAAAGCTGTACACAGATCCTCTAGAGACAGATTCAAACTGATGGAACCATTTTCTTCAAGAGGTCATATGAAAAGTAGCTGTTGAATAAAAAAACCAGACATTAGCTAATCTTCTCTTTCCTCCAATAGTCGTTGTTGCTTTACAAACCATTACCCTTCTATCATCTGAAGTGCTTGAAATGTTTCCTTGAGGAATATAATCTTTCTTATTTAGATTCCAACAATCCTTTTTCAAGTAACCTTTCTTGCCACAATTGTAGCACTTATAGTTCTTCATACTACTAGATTTTGATCTACTGTGATTGTGACTCCCACTTGAACCACGTTCCATTGATCTACCTCTCATCATCGATAAGGTCTCCGTTTGTTGTGAACTTGCCAACTTGTCTTTCTTACTCTTACGTTGGCTCTTTTCTTTCAAAATAGCAGTTGCAATGTCATCGAAGACTAAAGTGTTTATACTGGTTGTTAAATTTATAACGAGTTGATCATATGAATCTAGTAGACTTTGAAGTAGAAGTTCTACACATTCACTGTAACATCCCATTACCTGCGGGGAGGCTAGAATAGTAAATATGAGTGATTAATGAGAGGTTAAAAATACATTTCATGTGCATACATAATATGACATGCACATAAACATGAATAGTGAATTTTTGCACATGAAAATGATTGTACATGCATTCATGGACATTCCGGGAATAATTGTTTCTAAATGTTATTTCTATTGAGAATTGTTTTTTTTATGTGTTGAAAATTGATTTGGATATTGTATTTGTTGATTTAGAATTTTTGAAGTTCTAGGAAATTTTTTTGAAAGTTGTTAGGTATTTTTGGACTAGGAAAATTGCTAAGTGGCAAAACTATTAATAAATGGTAGTAGAAATTACTGTCCAATTGCAATGAAAATTTTGATAAGTGACTTTAGGATTTATTCACAAGTGCCATTGAAAATTGGGGGATAATTGGAGTAGAAATTGAAATTGATTGGACTAATTAAATGAAGGAATCTATTTTAATGCTTTAGAAATTGCAGCAAGTGACACATGTCTTAAGTTGACTTTTTTAATTAAAGGACCCCACCCCTTTTGTTTACTCTCTCATGATGTTCTCTCTTAAAAAGCCATTGGTGTTTTGTTTTTGGTTCCCTTCTTCTCTCCTTCGTAGCTTCTCTTATCTTCTTCTTCTTGATTTTTATTCTTCCAACCTTCATTTACATTGAACCTACCCAGCCCACTCATCTTCCACTTGCTCCTCCTTCACTTTACTCTCTCTTTCATTCCCACCAAAAACCCTATCCTTCTAACACTAAAGATGGTGATGATCGTGGGTTGTGTTTGAAGTTAGGTATTTTTGATTTTCTTGAAGAATTTGAAGATTTGATATCTAAATCAAGTAAGTTCTGCCTTAATGGACAATGTTAAATGGAGCATTTATTATGATATTTAGAGGTTAATGCATGAAATGGTGCTTTGTGTATGTATGTGTCATGGATGATGAAGAGTTTGTGAATTTTTTTGCTTATACATATGTGCTTGATGAGTAATGAGCTATAGAGATGTTTTGTTTCATATAAAAGCTA
>JANSVA010000005.1:42805717-42817594 GCA_025504915.1 Erythroxylum reticulatum
GATAAAGAATGCCTTTTAAATAATTTGTCACTAAACTACAACCAAAGCGATTGGCTGTAGGGCATAAACCAACACTTTGGGTAATCTTCGAATAGGCCCTCTTTGTCTAAAGGTGGCTTCTAACTTTCCGTTCGACGCACGATCAGCTAACTAAAGTGGTGGTTTGGATCAGGTTCCCTAACATGCCGATCTCTTGATATCATCCCATGATACTCACTGCTCTGGGAAATCTGGTGGGAAGCAAAATTAAGATAGACGAAGCTACCATGCAAGCTCAGAGAGGGAAGTTCGCGTGTATAGTAGTAGAGATCGAATTAAGTGTTCCTCTGAAAACCAGTATAGAGTTGGATGGGAAGACGTTGATGATCGTGTACGAAGGACTCCCCCAAATTTGCTATTTGTGGGGGATGATTGGCCATGAAGGTAGCATCTATCTGAGGAAGAAAATGGATCCCAATGTACATCCGTCTTTGACGAGATGAGAAGGTGAAGATGGGACCGAACAGAGGAGACTGGATGGCATTACTGCGAAGAGGACGAAGGATGGGACAGCTAATGGCTATGGCCCTTGGACCCAAATCCAATGGAAAAATCCAAGAAAAGAGCTGAAAAGATTGGGGCCTATAGGGGTTGGCAGTCAGCGGGAAGCTGCATCAATGGGAGGTTCAAGGTTTAATGTGCTGACAAAGCAAGAGAATTTCTGGGAGGAAGCCTTTAATCAAACAGTACAACCAAGTACATTTACTTTCTCTGGAATAGGGCAGCATCATAACCTATCCCATCTATTTGGTACAAGCAATTATAAAACCCAAGGGTTGGCATCAACATCCGTAAGACATTCAAAAAATTTAAGGACCAGTTCCAAAGGAAAATCGGTAGTCAATTCCTAACAAACTATGGGGAAAGGGTCCAGGCCAGTGGGAGTCCAGAAAAAGAATCGGCTTCGGTCCATATAGTCAAACTTAAACCCACGGCCACGGATAAGAACTTAGTGATTAAAATCATGACCCATTTCAAAATGGTCTATGATAGGCAAATTATAGCGGACCAGGTGCCGGATACAGAGGAGCGATCCCAACTGATGGAGGCGTCGAGGAACCTAGAGAGGAGGGCAGCATAAGGGAAGGTATATTAGTTATATCGCCCTCTAAACTTTCAGATTTAGTAAAGGGATTAAGTGGTTAGGCAGTAATACCTGCACCGAACCAAGATGCGGAGATGATTCGGCACACTAAGGCAATTGAACACAAGGAGGACCACGATAGAGGCATCATTGCTACTCCGATGTAGGATAGACTTCTTTCGACCAATTTCCAATATATAGATGTTATTATGGAATTGCAAAGGGGCAGGAGGGTTAGAATTTAAGGCCATACTATGAAATTACATCTGTATTTACAAATTGGGTATTATGGTTTTGATGGAAACCAAGATTAGTGGCCCACAGGCTAATGAAGTTATACTTTCTTTCGGTTTCAATTATTCCTTTAAAATAGAAGCAGTAGGGTTTTCTGGAGGTATTTAGCTCCTTTGGAAGGAGGACTTTGATATCTCAATAGTCATCACTCACCGGCAGTTTATTCATACCACTGTAAAGTTTAGGACTGGCTCTTTTGATTTTACTATAGTTTAAGCAAGTCTGCAAGTGTACTTGTAGTCTATGCTCTGGCCAGTTTTAACTTGGATCAGATGCTCTACTCACAAACCCTAGATCTTGGGAGAAGACTTCAGTGCTAAACTAGAAATCTCGGATAAAAGGGGAGGAGCCACCTCTACACAAGTGGTGAATAAAATGTTTAAGGAGTGGGTACATAGGTGTGGTCTTCACGATTTGGGCTTTGTTGGCTCGAAAATTACCTGGCGAAGAGGAACAGTTCAAGCTCGACTGGATAGAGTGTTTGGCTTGTTGGATTGGCTGCAAGAGTTCCCCCAAACGGTGAACCAACACCTAACCTTTCTTGGCTCAGATCATAGGCCTATGTTACTTCAATCTTTCAGATCCCAGCAAAGACTAACAGGAGCACTGCCTTTCCATTTCCAAAATGCTTAGATCACACATTCAAGCTTTAATGATGTGGTAGCTGAGCATTGGCTTCCAGCAGAGGAAACAATGAGTCAATATTTAGCACATTTCTCTAACCATCTGTTAAGATTGAATACCCACGTTTTTAGCAATATCTTTCACTGAAAAAAAAGGTTGTTAGCCTCGTTGGAGGGAATCCAACGGGCAATGACTGCTGATAATTTGGATTCGCTTTTAGCAATAGAGGAAAAGCTAAGCAGAGATTTGTTGCAAGTCCTGTGCAAAGAGGAAATG
This sequence comes from Erythroxylum reticulatum, assembly GCA_025504915.1. Lineage (NCBI taxonomy): Eukaryota > Viridiplantae > Streptophyta > Magnoliopsida > Malpighiales > Erythroxylaceae > Erythroxylum > Erythroxylum reticulatum. The sequence continues at coordinate 42,808,035 of JANSVA010000005.1, forward strand.
TTTTGGCACCAGAAAGCCTAGTGTGAATGGATATCAAAGGGTGATCGAAATACCAAGTTTTTTCACACTATCACTCTTTCCAAAAGAAAGAAGTTGAGGATTGACAGGCTCACTAAATCTACTGGGACCCTTATTACTAATCCACAGCAACTGCACATGCTAGTCAAGAATTTTTTTGTCCATCTTTACACTAACAAAGACGGGACTAACTCGTAGATTCCGATCTCAGGAGCCTTCCCAACGCTTACGACGACACAAGTTCAGGGGCTAACCCTTCCAGTCTATGCGTCTAAAATCAAGAGTGTGGTTTTGATATGAATCCCAGTAAAGCCCCTGGCATGGATGGGTCCAATGTATTATTTTTCCAGAATCAATGGGGGAAAGTAGGGCCAGCAGTGGTGGATTTTATACAACAAATTTTCAAGATGGAACGATGGGAAGAGGATTTGAATCAAACCCTCATGGTTCTAATTCCCAAAATCTCATCCCCGCATCAAATTTCTCAATTTCGACTGATTAGTCTTTGTACTATACTCTAGAAGGTTATCTCTAAAGTCATCATGAATCGGTTGAAAGCGCAAATGGATCATCTCGTAGGGGTGAATCAATGCAGCTTCATACCTAGTAGGCACATAACCGATAATTTTATTATTGCACAAGAGGTTATTCACTTAATGCGGAAGAAGACAAGAAAGATTGGGTACCTGGCCATGAAGGTGAACTTGGAAAAACTATATGACCGACTTCGCTGGGATTTTATTCAAGATATTCTAATGGATATAAGGCTCCCAGAGAAGTTAATTCGAATCATTATGAAGTGTATAATGACAGTATCCCTGCAAGTCGCCTGGGAAGGCATCGTCTCTAAGCCTTTCAGGCCTTACAGGGGTATTGGGTAAGGTGATCTGCTTTCTCCTTACCTTTTTGTGCTATGCATGGAGAGACTCGGACACCTTATAATGAAGCAGGCGGATTACGGGAGTTGGAAATTGATAAAGCTGAGTCATACGGGGCCTCCTATATCCTACCTATTCTCTGCAAATAACCTCGTTCTTTTTGCTAAAGTAGCGGATTTGTAGAAGCAGGTGATAGCCATTTGGAGTCTTTTTGCTTCGCATCAGGTCAAAAAATTAGTACAGCCAAAACTCGGATCTTTTTCTCTAAGAACGTTTCTAGAGAAACTACGAGGCGTCTTAGCCACACCTTACAGGTGACTTGTACGAATAATCTTGGTAGGTATTTAGGGGTTCCCTTGATTCATGAGCGCACAACAAGAAATACCTACCAGCACATACTTGATAAAAAAAACTTGCAGGATGGCACGTAAGGATGTCATCACTAGTAGGGCGAGTTACCTTAACCCAATAAGTCATTTCCTCGCTTCCAATTTTTACGATACAAATGGTGTAACTTCTGCATTAGCTTTGTGACGATTTGGAGAAAATCATACGAGATTTTATATGGGGTTCAACGAACAATCATTGAAAATTGCATCTAGTAAATTGGCAGTCAATGTGCTAGCAAAAAGCAGTAGGGAGTCTGGGCATTAAACGCATTTGGTCTACCAGTGATGCATTACTGGCTAAGCCAGGTTTAGAGTTGCTTACTAAACCCACAGCCCTATGGGTCCAGATACTATGAGCCAAATATCGTCTAGATGCATATCATATACCCCAAACGATCGATAGGGCAGGGGCTTTGATAATTTGGAGGGGGATATCAACAACCTGGCAGTTTGTTCGGCAAGGTAGCAAATGGACTCTGGGAAATGGGAGGCGTGTGTTATTTTGGCTGGATAATTGGGTGAATGGATGGGGACCACTAATCCTTATGGCAACCTCTAAAATTCCTGATAGTATCCTATATGCTATGATCGTGGATTTTACTAATGAAGGGGGCAATTAGCTATGGCATGTGTTCCAACAATACCTTCCTTCTACAATTTTTATAGAGCTTACGACTATCCGCCCTATTGTTGAAGATATAGGGGAAGACAAGTTGGTGTGGGAGCCAACAAGTCACGGGCGGTTTATAATGGCATCTGTATATGAATTAATTGAAGGTCCACCCGCAGACATCAATCACCGACTTTGGGAGGTTACATGGAATGGGTAGGATCTCAGCGTATCAGGTTGTTTCTTTGGCTTTTATTTAAAAGAAAATTACTGACAAATCAACAGCGTGTGGCTCGGTATATCGCCACGGATAGTAGATGTCATGTTTGTGGGCAAGCAGAGACATCAATACATGTGGTGAGGGATTGCCTGAGAGTGAAAACTCTTTGGTGTAAATTTCCTTTTAATGTGGTAGATACAAGCTTTTTCCAACAAGACGGGGAGACATGGCTGAAGTCAAATCTCATGAAGAATTCACAAGTGAAGCAGGCAACGTGGGCCACAACCTTTGGCGTTACATGCTGGTGTTTATAGAAATGGAGGAACTGCAGTCTCTTTGAGAGTGGTTTTGAATGGCCGAAAGAGGGTACCAGAATTGTTATGGATTACATAGATTAGATAGCACAAACAAGATCTATGAAAACTGCGTGTTTCTAACATAGGGCTTGTCGGTCGGTAGTTTAGTGGGTTGGAGTAAACCATTGGAGGGTTGGGTGAAAGCAAATTCGGATGGAGCAGTAAAACATGGGTCTAACAAGGCTTCCGTCTGAGGATTAATTAGAGATTGTCAGGAGAAGTGGTGTGGTGGGTTTCAGCAGAATAGAGGACAGGGTTCGCCTTTAACTGCAGATCTCTAGGGTGTTTTCTCAGGCCTTACGTTGGCCTGGAAAATGGGATATCGACGAATTGTTGATGAAGTGGGTTCCCTAGAGGTCATTAACATTCTCTCTTCCTCTCATTCAGTTCTGACTGAGGATAATTTTTTGGTGGCAGGTATTCGAGGTCTCTTACACCAAACATGGGAGGTCCAACTTCAGCATGCCTTTCATGAAAGGAATCAGTGTGCTGACAGCTTGGCGGCTCTCGCAATCTTGTTAAGTCCGGGTCTGCATCTCCTACAGAAGCCTCCAATGGTAGTCTTAGAGCTTCTCCATATAGACGCACAAGGAGCGTTGTATTCTAGAGCACTGCGTTAATTTTGTTTCTGTTCCTTTATAAACAAAAAAAAAAGATTGGGGGATTTACATCACTGGTTGTATTGTAATAATGTGTCAATTCTATTCTTAGAAAAGAATTTAATATTTCATGCATTTACTATTATTTGGGACAGAGCATATTCCAAGAGGAGATATATATAAATGAAAGCAATGAGACTGTAGAGCAAGTGCCAAATATATTGACAAAAAGTGTGAGTTTTCCAAAATATTCTCAATTCTAAATTGTTGGATATTTTGAAATTTTAAATATTTAATTTATCACTTTCATATTTCAAGCTATAATTCAGAAATTGAAAAAAGTTTAAGATTTTTTTAATTAATCCCAATAAATAATGACAGAAAAGTTGAAAAAAATATGAAGCCAAAATCATTTAATTTTTAGACAAACAAATCAAAATATTCCATCTCTCTTGCCTATATGTATGACAGTTCATTTGTGTCCAATATTAGATTTCTAAAACTTATATGTACGAGTTTATGTTAAACTAAAAGACCCATTGTAAAAGAACTTAAGATGTATTATTTTAAGTAATTGTGGCATAAATAGAAGTTTTTGGTTGAGTGCTATTTTCATCTTGCTTGAATTCTTGTACTATAATATTAATATCTGGTACTTGAATGTTAACAATTCCTCCACATCTTATACCTCAAATATCTTCAAAATGATATACTTCCACTGTATTGTTTTCCCTAACTCTTCAGCTTTTACTCCCTTTTCTCTCTTAAATTTATAATTCATCTTGCTTTTGTTTGAAAATTTTAAATTTGGGATTCTTATTTTGGGTGCATTTTTTGACAATTCAGATCACATTTAGTATGAATAAAAGCTTGAGAAGCAAAAATAAAAGAATACAGCGTATGCAATAATGAACAAAATACGTTAAACATCAATATTTGGAAGGGAACAAATAGAGAATTGGTTAATGATGAGAACAAATACAAAGTTGGTTACGAATTTCTTCTGTTTATGACCACAGGAGGAGCAAGAGCAAACGATGAATCTACTTCAGTTTGCTTTAGAGTATACCGAAACTTGTCTTCCATTCAACGCCTGCACAGGCCTTGAGTTGGACTTGCTCTCAACCTCCAGAGTAGATTTTAGTAATTCTACTTGCTCCTTGGAGATCGTACTTACCTACACATTTATTGACGACACATTTTTCTTATGTTAATTTTCCGTCTTTTAAGAAGAGAATATATGATTCCCTTTCAGCTTCATCATGCATCTTTATGTGCGAACAGGACAGATTGATGAATATTTGGAAAGGCATGGTGCATAGGTATTACCTCGCCGAGGACGGTCCATACAACGTTCTCGCTGCAAGGAGGGGTGGTGAGAGAACGAAGGTATCTGTAATAACTTTGCGATGTTTTTTTAAGGACAGTATCATACAGATTGTCCAACGTGACGTGAGGGCCTTCAAGTACTGGTCTGCAATTTCCCTTGGCCAGTTCCTCTAATCCGTGTTGGAGCTGCAAGCAGGCCGTTTTTAATATTTTATAGATTCTGGGAAATAAAATAAGAGTCTATTTTTGGATTATTATAAAGAATAAAAAGAAACAACCTTTTTTTATCTTTATAAAATTAAAAATGAACTCCATTTTATGTTATTTTAATTTTTATAAGAATAAAAATGAGCTATTTATGTGCCCTTGTCCCGGCCGACCTGGCGACAACCTTGTTGAGCCTTGCATCAAACATGTATAGCTTTTCTACTTTTCATTCCTCGTCTTACATGCATTTCGACTACTCTACTTTTAAAAAATTTACACAGAATTGGATAATTACTTAAGTTTCATGTTGGACCTAAGAAAGTAGAAGAAATCACTACAGTCTCTCCAACATGATTATAATCTATATATGAAAACAAAATTATTTAACCACACCGTTAAAAGTTCCTTTTTTTTTTTAAGATACATTTGGATCGTAATTATTTTCCATAAATGTAAGAACCCTTTTTATTTAATCAGAATCCTACAAAGGGCATCTCCTGAACTAGGGGTATATAGAGTGTGGTAATTTGTAGTGGTAGCAGTAGTCATATCGTACCTTGGAAATCAAAGGGTCAGGGGGACCGTATTGGAAGATGATTCCTACAACTGCGTAGCACTGCCCATCATCTGACTGATGAACTATGTGAAGCTCCGCATCATATCTGCAGAAGTGCATATTAACTTATGACTAATATTCTATGCCTGCTTTTGTTTTTTAAAAAAAAGGTCGAGATTTATGGTTTATTAATAGAGGACACACTCGTATTACTTTATTCTGCAAAATTTCAGTTTAGAAGAGTAAAGACACAAGTGAATTTCTAGTTTGAGCATGTTCCTTTCCGACAACATGCACCGATGTGCAATTATGTAGTAGACAGGAAAAGCTGAAAATAAAGAGAGAAAATATATGCATATCATACTGGACTCCATCTATGAGGTGTTCAGAAGGAGTATGCCAATGAAATTGCTTCAACGTAAACTGCTTGCCATCTATTGACAAGCCTCCACCAGAGCCAACAATTTTCACCTGCACAATGGAAAATTTCTTAGCATAAGGGCTGTGATTTATTAACAGTTGACAATAAAATTGTGACACTTTCTCATTTTATCTTTTGTCATCCTGATTTTCGGTGTGTCTCAGAGCAGGCTACAAGGTAAATTCCTCCACACTTGAAACAGTAAATCTTGGTTTTGGCTTAATCTTTGAACATTCTCATGTGCTGAACTTTAGTTTGTTCGATCTGAAATTTGGATTTTATTAATAAAAATGATTCATCTTATCACATAATGGCATGAAAGAGTAAATTTCTCCTTCTTAATCTCAATAGGATACTTGTATATTTATCACTCCTATTATATTACTAGATTTATCTAAATTAATAAGGAGAATGGAAAGAACTATTGATGATGATGCTAATTCTGTAGGTATATCTGGATTGCAATTTAAAGTCAAGATTATCAACCATCACTTGCAGCTAAATGAGATTAATTCTCCTAAACATATGTTATATTGCAATATCTAGATGAGCTCAATTCGCTAGTTAGATTAATTTTTAACTTTTTAAATTGTTATATCTTGCAAATGCTTATAACACCTCTGTTGGTCCTTGTTAATCTAATTCCTTCTCATGAATGTAATCCTAGCACTAATTATTAATTATATTGAGCCACAAATCTTTTCTCTAAGAATCTTCAGTATTGGAATCTTAAATGTTTAATTTCAAGGTTAAATTGAATGTTGTCTCTAATGTCTCAATATATAACCTATACTAGTCCAAAAAAAAAAAAAAGGCCACAACTTGTCTTTATAATTTATAAAAAATTATTTTCAATATTAAAATATTTACAAGTATACAAACAATCAAATAATAATGTAGGAACTCCTTAATTAAGTTTTGTTATTTCCTATTATATAAGTGCAAAAAATTGTAAATGTAATATTTGAAATGTTAATATTATAAATATAGTTCATAGGTATACGAATAATCAAAAATAGAACAGAAAATACGTATGCAAATTCTCTTTGCTTTTGAAATTGTAATTGCATATTTAAATAAATTTAGAGCATATTAAGAATTACAGCATTATAATTTAAATAATTGATCATTAGTAGAATTTTCATAATTATATATCAAAAATTTACATTCTCAAAAGAAAATAAATAAAAGAATGAAATTTAATATAAAAAATTTTAAAATCAAATTAAAAATAGATATATTACTGTATGTATTCTTTTACAACAATTAGATACGGTTTCCTCTTTATATACTGACAGTATACAAACAGTATCTAATAGCTATAAAAGAATAAATACAATAATGTCTAAAACTTATAATGAGTCATTATAATTTTAGAAAAACCATTAAAAGAATATATATAATTTTTAAAACCTTAAAAAAATGGATATTAAAACTCATAAAATCATTAAACAAAATAAAAATTTAAAACTTAAATGAATGAGTCCTTAAAACTTACGAAACAATTAAAAAATAATAAGTGTTTAAATTTAAAAAGATCGTTAAAACTTATAAAACCATTAAATGCAATAAATGCTTAAAACTTAAAGAGTTACCATAACTTACAAAACTATTAGAAGGGATAAATGATGAGTTTTAGGATATTAATATCTATAAAACTCAAATTTAAATAACCTTTTAAGAAAAATGTAAAAGTGCATTTTTGAAGAAACTTAAGGCAATTAAATTAAGTATTTTTGGTTTCTTATTAACAATTTTTAATTCCTTTTATTACTTCATAGTTTTATAGTGTATTTCATTGGTTAGTATTTTGTATAAGTATCATTTTTTATTTAGATTAAGCTGAGTAATTATCAAGAGAAATCAATATCTATATTTATAGGGAATATATATTATCATTTATGGTCAATCTTATGTGTAAATGTATTATATAAATATAGATATATGAATAATATAATACCACGTAATTAATGAAAATGAAAAATAGAAAAAGAAAGAAAAATAAAGAGATGATGTGAGGTAGAGGGAGGAAACCAACCCCAATAGCGTTACAATGGCTAACGAGAGTTGCATTTGAAGGACTATAGTTCCTGTTAGAGAAGGCATCTCCGTTGTTTTTCACAGCTTCGCGCGTTTTAATGTCGATAGGAGATTGTGATTTCCCATCTGAACACGCGTGGTAACCTTGGCTCAGGCTTCCCCACTTGTCAGGGCCATTTGGAGGACTATAAGTGAATTTCACTGCCAATCAAAAGAAAAACAAACACAGTCAAGATTCAATCCAATTAATCTATGAATTATCCCTGTGGTTAAACTCAGATCTATTAATTTTATGCTGCATATATATGACTTGACTGGATCCTGTAAAAGAAGGAAATCCATGAAAAGAAAATTGCAGAGAAGCTGAAGCTTTAGCATCAGGCAGGGCATGGAAGATCATAAATATTGTCAAAGCAAATTCATCTGTAGTTGCTTCCCAAATTTGTTCGTACAGCAATGTCTTTCAAATATCGAAATATTAAAACAGGATTCTGACAATATGGCGCCATTTATGACCTGAGGACATAGAAAGAAGGAAACGAAAAAGCATGCATTTGAAAAGAACACTCTTTAAACCGAGAGAGGAACCGAAATTCTGAGTTCAGACTACCTCCTTCCTGATCATGTGCATAAGCCACAGAGAGCAAGAACGAGACAAAGAAGGCAGAGAAGGAAATGCGAGTGGCCATTTTCCTCGCTAACAAAACTGACTTCTTGGAATCACACACACACACATATATTTATAGGATGACTTTGATGCATAGAACACGATTTCTAAATCTGTTGCTATTGACAGGTTGAAATTCATTTATTATCTAATTCAAAACAATATATTCATGTTTTTGTCCATAACTTTTTAACAGTATTATAGCCTACAGTTCTCTTAGTTTCAATTAGCATGTGGATTTCATCCAATACAACTCACATGTTAAACCTATTTTCAGCTTGTCCTATTTTTGTATCGAACAAGCATTATGCTTTAAATCCGGATCGACCTTCCAAATGGCGATATGTTGTCTGTATTCAGTATCTTATTTATTTATTTTGTCCATTAAATTTAATTTAGTGCAATAATTACTTATCTTACATAAATTAACTAGCCAATAACAGCAAAGTAAAAGAAAACATTACACTAACGAAGTCGAGAAAAGGAAAATTATATAGCAGAGTTTGTAGATAACAGTAAAGCTCTTAGACACAATCAATATAAAGCTGAAAGGAAGAACCGAAGCATATGAGAAATAATCTTGAAAATATACAAACCTTTGTTTATATTATCGTAGATTACAGATTTGACTGAATACTGCTACTAGTACTGGGCTCAGGTTGTTGAATAAAGGAGTTCGCTGAAATACAGAAGAATACAACAAAATTATTCTTGATGTATCAGTGCCGGTACCCTTCCTTGTCTAGTACTTAAATTTATAACTTAGCATTGGAACTTCTTGTTCTTTGTGACTAATTTTTTAATCGTCGAAGTGTTGGAAAATTGGGTCGAGATCTGATCCGAACCGCAGCGGAATAATCATGAAACTGTTCCGTGACTTTTGATTTCCCGAAAACTAAGATTTATTTAACTCTATAAAATGATTAACACGAATCAAAATAAAACGAAAATTTAATTCGTACCTTATTCCGAAACTTGATCTTTATCTTGTTGTATCCCTCGAACTGTTTACGAAACCGATCCGCCTCAACCACCGTAGCCGCACAAATGTCCAGCCTCTAACAGTATCCACAGAATAGGTTGAGAGAACTCTGTAACTTTTACAGAAAGGGTTAAGCATGTGTTAGCTACATAGAGCTTAAGCCTATTTATAATAAGCTTAGGACGTTTTAGTAATTTAATTCTAATTTCAATTAAACTTTAATTAGAATTACTAATAATTCTAATTAAATACCAATTATGCCCAAATAAGATTCAATATCTTATATTG
>JANSVA010000005.1:42819302-42841941 GCA_025504915.1 Erythroxylum reticulatum
ATGTTGAGTTGTTCTTCTTGCCACCCAACATGACATCAAAAATTTAACCTTGTGATGCTGGAATAATAAGAGCTTTCAAGATGCACTATCTTAGGAGATTTTACCGTAATATTTTGGAAGGCTATGAGTTGGGACAATCTGATCTAGGTAAGACTAATGTTTTGGGTGCTATCAATCTTGCAGTCTCGTCTTGGACAATTAATGTTCAGCAAGATACAATAGCAAATTATTTTCGACACTGCAAAATTCGTTAAGGGGATCAAGTCTCAAGGAATTTAAATGAACCCAATTATGAAAACGATATTCATGAACTTGAGCTCATGATTAATGATCTCAGCTATTGCAATAACATAGATGTCAATAGCCTATTAGATTACTCGGGTGAAAATGATACTTGTTCAGAGGTCTAGAGCTTAGAAGAAATTGTGGCTACTATCCTTGAAAATACAGTTGATATGAAGTTGAAGACGATACAGTACCTTTGGAACCAGTTACGCGTAAGGAAGCACTTATTGTGTCTAGAACTCTTCATAATTTTTTGTTGCAATTCGAGAACACAAAACTAAAATTTTTGGATGCAATAAGAAAAGTTAGAGATGAGCTCCAACTAGACTTAAATATTAAGAAAAAACAAACAACACTAGAATCATATTTCACTAAATTGTCTTAGTTATATTTGTGTAAGTTTATATAATTATTAATTTATGATATTAATGGGACCCTATATTTGCATAGGGGTATTTTGAAAATATATTATCTTATTATCTTATCGAAATTTGTTAAATTTTTAACTGGCCCAAGTTAGGACTGGAGAAAAATATTATCTTAGAGAGTTTATTAATTTACCGAATATCAATTTAAAGAGGTTCTACTGTACATGTCTTTTTTTTTTCATAAATCAAATTTAGATTATAAGTAGTTCATTTCAGTAGGATATAAAAGTTTGAATAAGTGAGACTTCTACATAACAACACTCTAGTATTGATTTCATTAATATGACATTTTCATAATAATGAGGTAGATGAGTGATCTCTCTCTCTCTCTCACTGTGTGTGTGAGAGAGAGAGAGATTAAGAAACATGTCATAATATTATAGACTCACAAATTAATATATAAGCTATAATTGTTCCTATGAAAAAAATTATCTTTCACTTATCAATTTATCTTAATTCTTTAATTCTCATTAACTTGAACGTCAGAGATCAAAAGCCAAATGATATTTTGATACTTTTTTCACAAATGTATTAAAAGAGCACATCAATGCCAACTTTGAGCCTAAACCTAGATCAAGACTTAAACTTAGATAATCTAAATACTTAAAAAATCATTCTTATTGTTGCTTGTTTTAATGTATGCAATACCGCAAGTATACAAATCATATATTGTAGTATATAAGATATCGTTCCTAAGAGGATCGATAATAGTCACCTAACAATTTGAATCAAACTTTGTTTAAGGTACCAAAAGATTGAATTTATTGAAAAATAGAATAAAGTAACAAACTTGATAACTGAATAAACAAAAGATAGCAATAAAATTGAAGTATTCAACTGTGGAAACTTAGAGATTATTTTATCCTTGTTTTGTCTTCCCTTCACCTTGTAAATTTAACTATGCTTGATCGTAGATATCTAAAGATTTTGATTACCTTCTCTCGAAATCTAACCAAGTAATCCCAATGGAAACAAATATTAGTTGAGTTTTAGTCTCTCGATCTCTCAATACAATTCCTAAATATTCGATTAGATTTAAAGAAATCCTAATGATAATTAACTCACAATTAAGATCTCTCTTCAATTGACCATTAACCTGATATTTGTAAGTCTATTAAGGTATCAACTCTTGTTGTGCAATTTAGCACATATAACTTTAACTTAACCTCTCGATTTCTTATCAAGTATAAGCATGACAAATACCATAAAGCCGCAATATATTGAATTCAACAAGGTAAAAGTTATACAAAAGAATTTAAGAATACCCTAAAATAGATTTAACATTTCATAATCATATCCAAAACACAACAATTTATATTTAACATACAAGGCAATGAAATAGAATAAAGATAAGATAAAGAAATCATCTTGAATCTTTGATCTCAAAATTTTGGATAGTTGGAGTTGATTTTCACGTTGATATTTTCACACTTGATCTTTTTATTTATGATGTGTAGCCCTTATTTTTGTGTTTTTCTTTCTTCTTTTTGTATATCTCATAACTCCCAAGTTTGCCTCTTCTCGTTGTAGTCATCATAATTTCCTTTTATAGTAAAAATTGGGTTGTCACTTAAGGTGATTGTGTAGGTCCAAAAAACCCTCAAATCGGGACTTTATACAATCACAATGACTTACAAGGGCACTTACATGCCCTTGTACGTGAACATACACAACCTTGTAGCTTCACATGGGCAAAAACAATATCTTCAAAGCTCCACACATTTATAGTGACTTACATGGTCATATACACGCTTTTGTAAGTCTAAGGTTGCTTCAATTCTTCCATTCTATGCCATGATCTCACCCAAGTTTTTCTCCTTTTAGTCTATAAAGGAAATTATCGCCTAAAAACATATTTGAAGCATATTAAATACCGCAAAGACCATAAGCTTCTCAAATAACAAGTGAAACACATTAAATGTGGGTATATAAATATATTCAATTAATTGTTTATTAAATATCCTCATACTTAAATCTTTGATTGTCCTAAAAAAACTAAAACAAAAAAAACAACATATAAACATACAATTATGCTACATTACAATAATGGTTAGATGACATCAAATCTCATGAAATTAACTAACCTCAATCATCAACCATTCAAAAAGTTCCAACACATTAACTTATTCTATTCATGTTCAAGTTCTTTTATTTGAATACATGTGTCAATCAAAATATTGACACCCTCTTCCTGAACCTATGACACTTGTAAACATGAACTCATTATTATTGATCAATTAAAGAGGCAATATATCATTTGTATTATTTCATGAAAATTCTCGCTATTTTAAAAGATTAGTAGGTTTAATTTTTCTATTGCAAGCAACATAGTTTAGATTTTCTTTAACGATTACCTAGTGTTTTGACACAAAGGTAAATATCTTGTTATGAATGTCTCCCAGTTACTTAATTAGGTTGAGTTTTTTTTGAAAGCATAGTTGGAGTGTTATTTTAGCCTTTTGATTCAAAGATAAACATTTTGTCGTGAATGCCCCAGTTAATCAATTATATCATAACTCTTAACTGGCTACCAACTCTATTCTTAACCCAATTTTCTTAAAAAGGGCTTTTAGAATAGGAATTTTTGCTTAACACTTTTTTTTTTCCATTACTTAGCCTACTTCATCTTCTTAATCAATCACTACCTTGAATGGTTACTAATGATGCATACCAATTTAAAAGATGTAATTATAAATGTATCTAAACAAATGCTATAAAGTGAAAGAATTAACATCATATCTTAATTAACATGCATAATTATCCTAAAGACACTTAAACATAAACAAGCTAACGTGCCTTTACAATTTAAATGACCATGTTCAAAGGTAAGTCAGTTTCGTTCAATTCATGTCATCATCATATTCACACAATGCACACTTCATGTAACCAAATGTTCACACAATGCCAACCTAATTAAAAACTAACATAATGCAAATGCAAAATTTCCACACAATTGATATATAAATGCATATATATCCCCACACAAGAACAACTCATTATTCTTAATGGGGAAATAACATACAATTAAAAACAACACACATAACAAATATGGAAAAAATAAAAAAAGAATAAAAATAAGGGCAAGAACACTTATTGGTATTGTGGTGGTGATGGTGTCAAAGAGAGAACTTGGACACACTTCATATCATGAACATAAACATAAAACATAAAAAATAATAAAGAACTATCAAACACAAAATAATGAAAAACCTAACTACGAAATAACATGATAATTTTAAGGTCACTACCTTTAACATTTTAGTGCAATTATTTTTCAACCAATTCCTCTTTTGAATGTTAAGCTCTTATTCATCATCACATTAGGCACATGCTTCTTACGTCAAAAATTTGTGATACCATGACTTTAATTCTCTTCTTAATGATCTCTCCCACTATTGTTTCTTATTCCCCATTGGTGTTCAACTCTAGAAAGGTTGGTTTCTCGATATGGGGTGGCACAGGTGCTTGCTTTGTCACTAAGATTTCTTTCTTCGATTTAACACCAAACTCCTCCTTTTCTCGTCCTTCTTCATCTTAAACTTCCTCAACACTCGATTCTTCTTTATAGCACTCCTCTAGCTCTTTTATGCATTCATCGAATATATCAATTTTCATATAAGAGTTGCTTTCCTTTGGATTTATCAGTACTTCATTCATATTAAATTCAACTTGCTCCTCACCAATCCAAAGGATAAGTTTCTCTTCATAGACATCCACCAAAGCTCTTCTTGTATTCATAAATGATCTTCCAATAGTTAATAGATAGTTTTGTTCCTCTTTAAAGTCCAGTACTATGAAATAGACAGGAATAATAAACTATTCCACTTTTACTGGCACATCCTCCAGTAAACATTTTCTTTATAGATTAATTCGCTAACTAAATAAGCATAGATATTAGTTTCACATCTCCTAGCCCTAAAAGGCATAAAATTAGTACTTGCACCTAAGTTATATAAACATTTAACAAAGAGATCGTTTGATTATCCTCCCAATTTCATTTGTTTGGTAATATATCCTTAAGGAACTTCACATACATAGGCATGTGTTCCAAATCTTCCACAAAAGACAAGTTGATTTGCAATTTCTTTAGGTTTTCTATGAACTTTACAAATTGTGCATCTACTATTTTCTACCACATCCTTTATGGAAATGGAATCCTTGGTGCATATGAAAGAGGAGGAACATAAGGAGTTTCTTCTTTCTTCTCTTCATCTTTGTCCTTTTCTCTTGATCTTATACTTTGTGGGATTCTTCTAACTCCCTTTCACTTATAATTGGGATGACCTTTCATTGCTTCCTTAGATTAGACTCCGTGTTGCTCAGAAGACTCTCCATACATTGTGTAGACAATGCATTAGCTCATTTTCCCACTAGAAATTCCAAATTATGGATGGAAGAAGCATGATTATTCATAATTTGGTTAAATTTAGCTTCTATCCTCTTTTAATCCTTATTGTGGCTCGCAAATTTGTAATTCAAAACATCCATCAATTTGTCCATCTTCAATTCTAAAGAATCGAGCCTATCTTTCTAAAATTCTTGTGGGTCTTGAGCTTTTATTTGATTTCCTTCATTGTTTGACCAAGAATAATTTAAGTGACTTTTCCATCCAAGATTGTAAATGTTGGAGTAGAGATTATTACCTCTATGACCATACTATGCTCCAAAAACTTAAGTTGCTCAATTATGTTGCTTTCCACTAATAAACAATCAGTTAAGACATGAATTTCTTATTTGCATAATTTACACCTATACTGAATTAACTTGAGTGGGCTAGAAGATGTGGCTTTTAGGTTGTTCAATTATATGAATCCATAGCTAGCACTCCTTTTTGATCATTAAAGGTTGGTTTTTGTTTACTTCTTTCCGTTGTTTATAGACAACTATTGTTTGCCATTTCTTCCAACAAATCATATGTTGCTTCAACCATTTTCCCCATTAAAGAGCCATTAGTTGCTGCATCTGTGGTGCCTCACGTGGGTGGATTCACTCTATCATAGAAGGTTTGCAAAAGGAACGCCTTTGGCAGGTTATAATGTAGGCAGCTTTTTTGTATTCCTTGAATTGCTCCTATACTTCATATAAAGACTTTGCTGGAAATATATGGTTTCCTTTATAATTTTAATGGTGCTTGTTAAGGGGAATTACTTAGCCAAAAAGGGTCCTATTTTGTGACGTTTTTTGGGTAGAGTGAGTTCAGCCATGCCTTGGCTCGATTTTTTAGTGTTAAAAAGAAGAGCCCCTTATCTTGGTTACATCTTTCGATAACCCATTCTATCTAAATGTGTCATAAATCTCTAGGAAGTTGCTTAAATGAGCATTAGCATCCTCATTATCAAGTCCACAAAATTTGACATTGGTTTTTAGCATATTTAGCAGTGTTGGTTTGAAATGTATTAGTCTGTATTGGTGGTCTCGTTATCCTTTATTAATTAGCATTAAACCCTAGCTTTATGAAGTCTATAAGGGTTCTTTATTGTTTTCCTTGATTTCATCCTTCCACCATTATGTTTCCTATATCTTCTTAGTGTTTCATTTTTTTTTTGAATTTCCCTCTCTTGCTTGGTGATGTCAGAAGATTGTGTATCCGTTATCTTGATTGAACTCCTTGTTGACCTTATGTTCATACACCTGCAATCACACAAGAAAAATAAGAAATTATCAAATTCCTTAAATAAAAGGAATTTAAATTTGATAAGATGTTAAAAATTGCAATCCCTGACAAAGGCGTCGAAAACTTATTGCTTTTTTTAATGTATGCAATCCCGCAAGTATACATATCATATATTGTAGTACATAACATATCATTCCCACGAGGATTGAATATAGTCACCTAACAATTTGAATCACACTTTGTTTAAGGTAACAAAAGATTGAATTGATTGAAAATAGAGTAAAGTAACAAACTTGAGATCTGAAAAAAATAAAAGATAACAATAAAATTGAAGTACTCAATTGTGGAAAGTTAGAGATTATTCTATCCTTGTTTTTGTCTTTCCTTTACCTTGTGAAGTTAATTATGCTCGATTCTATATATCCAAAGATTTCAATTTCCCTCTCTTGAGATCTAATCAAGTAATCCGATTGAAATAGATACTAGTTGAGTTGCAATCTCTCAATATCTAAAAACTACTCCTAATTACTCAATTAAATTTGAAGCAATCATAAGGATAATTCACTCATAATTAAGTATATTTCTTCAATTGCTTATTAACTTGATATTTGTAAGCCTATTAAGGTACCAACTCTCATTGCGCAACTTGACATCGATAACTTTAATTCAATCTCTCGATTTCTTATCAAATATAAGCATGACAAACATCACAAAGCAATAATATATTGAATTTAACAAGATAAAAGTTGTACAAAACAATTCAAGAATAAACCCTAAAATAGATTTAGCAATCCATAATCATATACAAAACAAGGCTATTTATATTTAGCATGAAAGGCAATGAAATGGAATAAAGATAAGAAAAAAAAAAGCTTGAAGCCTTGATCTTAAAAATTTGGAAAGTTAGAGTTAATGTTGATGTTTCCACTCTTGATCTTCTTATTTTTTATGTGTAGCCCTTCTTTATGTGTTTTTCTTACTTCCTTTTTTATTTATCACAACTCCCAAGTCTTCTTCTTCTCTTTATATCCATTATAATGTCCTTTAATAGAAAAAATTGGTTTTTGAATATACACTGTCACTTGCAAGGCCGTGTAGGTGACCATATAGGTCCAAAACTCCAAATCGTGACTTTACATAGTCATAGTGACTTGTTTAAGCACTTTTACACCTGTGTAAGTCAACATACGTGGCTATGTAGTCTCACATGAGCAGAACAATGTCTTTGAAGCTCCACACATTCACAATAACTTACATAGTCATATATATGCCCGTGTAAGTCCAAGGTTACTTCAATTCTTACTTTCTACGCAATGATTTCAATCAAATTCTTCTCCTTTTGGTCTACGAAGGCAATTTTCTCCTAAAAACACACTTGAAGCATATTAAGTATAACAAATATCATAAGATTCCTGAATAAAAAGTGAAACATATTAAATATGGGTTTATAAATATAGTCAAGAAATTTGGTAATTTAGAGCAGCATAGTTAGGATGTTAAGATGCATTTGGCTCAATTCCAACATCAAATTAGAGCTGACCCTCTGAACATTGAGTTGGCTGCTAAAGAAAAATGTCTATTAAAAGAGTTTTTAGCTGTTATAAAAGTTTAATCTTTTTAGGTATCTCAACAAGCAAAGCTCAAATGGATGAAATATGTTAATGATTACTCTACTCTGTTTCATGCTTCAATCAAGCAGTAAAGAAGTCAAAATAAAAATAACTTACTTTTTTATGATAATGGTGCCCAAATTACTAGTTCAACTGATATTGTAGCCTATGTTGTTGGTTTTTATAAGAACTTATTTAACACTATTAGAGGTTATGCTTTTTTCCAATACAATGTCTGTGCTAGGGGTCCTGTTCTTTCTTAGTCTCAAGCTACGACATTGCTTACTTTGCCTTCTAATGAAGATATCAAAAGAGCTTTTTCCAGTATTGATAATGATAAAGTGCCTAGTCCTGATGGTTATAATGCCTATTTTTACAAAAGAAGCTAGGATATTATCAGGAAAGATATTTGCTTGGCTGTTACAGAGTTCTTCCATTAAGAAAAACTTCTTAGTTAAGTAAATGCTAATACTGTTTCTTTGATTCCTACAGTTAAAAATCTAACTTCCATGAAAGATTTTCACCCTATCTTTCGTTGTAATGTCTTATATAAGGGAACCATTAGAATTTTGATTGAAAAATTAAAGAAGACGATTAAGGATTTGATTGATCCAATCAAGGAGCTTTTGTTCCAAGTAGACCTATATTGCATAATATTTTGGTTAGTCAAGATATTTTGAAATATTATAGTTGGGGTAATATTTCTTATAGGTGTGCTTTCAAAATTGACAATCAAAAGCTTATGATTCGATTAGTTGGGCATTTCTTGAAGATTTACTTATCAGTTTTGTATTTCCCCAGAGATTTGTACAGTGGATTATAAGCTGTGTTAGAACTGCTAAAATTTCTATCTTAGTGAATGGTAGTCTTGAAGGCTATTTCCTTGGGGCTAGAGGTTTGAGACAAGGAGATCCCATGTCCCCTTATCTTTTTATGCTAGCTATGAAGTATTTGACTAGAACTTTTAAGGTGGTTAAGAGCGATAGGGAATTTCATTATCATCCTAAGTGTATGAGGCTCAATCTAACTCAATTGAGCTTTGCAGATGATCTTTGGGGTCTTTTATAAGGCTGATATTTATTCTGTTACTAGATTGAAGACTTTGATTGATCAGTTTGTTGTCCAGTTTGGCCTTCATGCTAATATGAAAAAAAATCAAAATTTCTTTAAGATTGTCAATGATGATTTGAAAGATTAGATTCTTACTTTGCTCGACTTTGAGGAGGGAAGACTTCTTATTTGGTACTTGGGTATTCCTCTCAATTCTAGCAGACTTAGAATTTCAGATTATGATGTACTAATTAATAAAATGACTAATAGAATTAAGGGGTGGGCTACTCATTCCTTATCTTATACTAGCATAATGGAATTGATTAGATCTGTCCTTCATGGTATTAAGAATTTTTGGTGCTTTTTCTTTCCCATTCCTAAGTTTTTGATTGCCAAGATTCAATTTATTTGTAGATATTACTTGTGAGCGATGATGATGCTAGTAGGAAAAGTCTTGTGAGTTAGAAAACTTTTACTCTTCCTAAAGAGGAAGGTGGTCTTGGTTTTAAGGAATTGCTTGCTTGGAATAAAGTACAACGATTCAACATTTATCTGAGCTATATTCAGATTGTGCTTTAATTTGGCAAAAATGGGCTCATACAAATATTCTTAAACATCACTCTTTTTGGTATGTTAATAGTATAACTAGTGATGTGTGGTACTAGAAAAGTTTGCTAAAAGTTAGAGATGAATTGTTGCAATTATATCCTCATACTTATAGAAACTTGTTTGATAATATGAGAGGAAAAAAAAGTAGATTGAGTGTTAGTTCTACTTATGATATGTTTCGAAAGAAGGGTCTAATCTCCCTAGTCACCCAGAGTATCTAGCATGGTTTTCACATCCTAAGATGCTCTTTTCTTTAGTGGCTTATTAAAAAAGACAGGTTGCATATATATGCTAGAATGCAAAGCTTGGGTATGGCTTATGGTCTTCCATTAGATTGTAGATTTTATGGGCAATATATTGAAAATGTGGATCACCTGTTCTTCAAATGTGTTTTTTCTAGTCTATTCTATAGAGAGTAACAAACTGGCTTAGAGTTTCTTACATTGACGATAACCTAATGCCTTGGTTGAAATGGCTTAACATAAGAACTAAAAAGAAGTCTTACACCTAGATGATGAGAGTAACTGGTTTTTCTGCTATTGTTTATTATATTTTGGTGGTTTAGAAATCAAATTGTTTTTAACCAAAAAGAGGCTTTAGTTGATAGTTGTGTTAAGGTTATTATTAACCAACTGAAGCTTAGATTTAATTTGTTGATTTTTCTATGTAATAGAAAAATTAGGAGTTGGTGTAAGTTCTTAAATATCTAAACTAGAATGATTGCTAGTTGATTTCCTTGGGTATGCCTAGGTGTAATTGTTCTACAACAGTTTTTGGTGAAATGGATTTTAATTCAATTTGTTCCAAAAAATATATAGTTAATTAATTGGTTATCATTTATCATTTAAAATTATTATGAGTGCGATTTATGGATCCTAATAAATGTGCAATTACGGTTCACAAACTTGCAACTCATATTCCTAACAATAAATGGAACCAAGAACACTTTCTCCTCTTCTCCCTCCATCATAATTTCCTTTAAACCCATACCTCCCCTACTATAAATACCTTTTCACTTCAACTACGTAAGCCTTATTACAATAATCAAGAAAATTCATATTAATTATTAATTATAATTGTAACTCTTCATGCTAATCTCGCACTAGATGAACCCCATAAGGCTATGTATGAACCTCTTCATAGGACCCAACAAATAAAAATGAAAATGGTTTATATATCAAAATATTATCACAATTCCACCCACAACACATCATTGCAAACCTACTTCACTTGATGTATCATAAGAGCAATAAAAAAAGCATAACAATGTTAATTTGATAACCATTTAACTTTAACCATACTATTGACTCATTACAATCAACATTTAAGTTACCACCATCGGAATCCTATAATGGCATGATAGATTTGTGTGATCATATTATATAGTTTAAGACAATGATTGACTTACACGGGCATAAAAATGTACTAAAATATCGAGCTTCCTTGACTAATTTGATAGGCTCAAATAGAGATTGATATCAAACACTTCTTAAAATTTAAATAATTAGCTTCAGGCAATTAAATAATTAATTTGAGACTCACTTTGCTAGTAATTAACATTGACCTCATAAATCAAAGATTTTGTTTAAGATAAAAGAAATAACAAGTAGAAACCCTCTGAGATTACACAATCCAACATGAAAGTTACATAAATTCTTAATCTTAATACCTCTAGTACAATTTTCACTTATGAGTAAGGGTTAAAATAATACCAAAATTTGTAGAAATTTCTACAGATGGACAAGTTATATACCTTCGAGGAAGTACAAGACTAGACTAAAAGGTACATCAATTTAGAAAAAGTTGAGTTATATACACTATAATAGACCAAACATGTTTATGAAGAATAGGAAAAACCTTAGATGTAGAGAACAATATATAGTGAAAATAAAGAAAAATAGGTTGACAAATCTTTTAAAGGAAGCATGAAACATTGTGTCCATAAAGGAGGGCACGCCTAGAGGGCGAGCATAAATGATATTACTGCCTTTAAAGAGGAGAACTAGCTAGACTTTATTTTTAGAACCTGTAATTTGCTAACTAAGTTCATGAATCACATCCTAGAATTTATTAGAAAATGGGATCTAGCAAACCCTCTTAGAGCAATGCGACCAAAGAATTGATCAATTGAAAACTACTGCAAATTATAGTAAGACTATAACTATGATACTGAAGATCAAAAACTTTAAAGGAATCATTAATGAGTTACCACAATAAGGACATTTAGATCAATTTCTTAGGATGAATGAGGATATCTACTTTTAAAGAAATTAACCAACGGGGCTAAGATTAGGTAATAATAAGGCACAAGTCTAAGAAGCCAGAACAAAGGAGAAGAAATGAGGGGCCCACTTAATCAATCAATTTGTTGTTGGAGGGGACAATAATTGCGATAAATCTCAACTAAAAAAGTCTGCTAGGGGTAAGCCAGTGAACATTTTGATAGGCACATAAATCAAGATATAATGATTAGAAAGATAAATCATATTTAAAGTAGAGGAAGTGTTAAGATAACATAACCCTTATAAGGATGTGATGGTTATCAAAGTGAATATTAAAGATTTTGAGTTAAAATGAATCTTAGAGGATGATAGTAGCTTTATTAATATACTTTTTTTAATCCTAAAAGGCAATAAGAGTCAAGTCATAATAGCTTCGATGAGAATCCCAAGAACACCACTAATATGATCAATTTCCACATTATGCGTAGACTAGCTGCTTATAATATTATTTTTGACATACCTTTGCTTTACAAAAAAAATAGTCATCCTATTATCAATATCAATTTCTCATAAGGTTCTCAGTAGAAAGAGGCATGAGGAAAGTATTGAGTGATCATTAAACATCAAGATAGTGCTATACAGCTTCGGTAAAAAGGAAGAAATTATCTTAATAGATGAGTAAACTAAATTCTAAGCTCACAAAGAATGATAGTAGGGATAAAGAAGTGGAAGGAATTTAAGATATTAAAATTGAGAATGCATAGTATGGAAAAGCATTAGTTTCAAAAAATAGCAAAGTATTGCAAATTGGAACCACTATGGATAAAGATAATGCACCAAGATGATACAATTTTTCAAAGACTAGCAAGATGTCTCCATATGCTCTCCCACATATATGAAGGGAATAAAGTCATATATAATAGCTCACATGTCAAATATGAGACCTAACTTCAATTCAATAAAGTAAAAGAAAATATTCTTTGTAAAACAATGATGATAGATAGTGTAAAAGGAGGTGCAAAATATCCTGAATGCAGGGTTTACCAAGGAAGTAGTGTGTCCAAATTGGCTTACCAACACAATAAAGAGACCACTGCATCTAGATTGGCTCGCTAATGTTGACTTTACAAACTTGAATAAGATTTACTTTAAGGATAATTAATTTCTTTAGAAAATAGATATATTCACACATTATAATTTATTTGTAATAAGAGTACACATCCATAAAACCTAACCAATAGGTATAATGAAACAGACTATTATAAGATGTTGGCATCTAGACTTAAGAATTTAGGGCAACCTATTAAAGGCTTGTCAATTCAATTTTTTATGGACAAACCTATCAAAAAATAGAGTTTACATTCACAATATGAAGGTCAAAAGAAGGGATCACTTGGAAAATTTATAAGAATTATTCAACACATTAAAGAAATATGACATAATGCTAAACCTTTAAAAGTGTATATTTGGAACTTTTAGCAAAAAGTTCTTTGGCTTTATAGTGAGCCAGAGGCATATTAAAACAAATTACTAAAAGACTTAATGCTATTATCTTCACCATAAACCTTAATGCAGGTATGGAGCTTAAAAGGTAAATTAATAAGTTTGTCTAATTTTATTTTTAACCTTACAAAAAGTTATCTCTTATTCTTGAAAATACTCAAACAAAGTAAAAGATTTGAATAGAGTGATGAAAATACTCCAAAGATTAAAAACTAGATACATTTGCAAGGAGAAAGCAATTATATCTATTGTCACTTTGGTTAGAAAATTATGATCATACTTCTAAGCTTTTCTCATTAATGTCATAATAAACTTGCCATTGCAAGAAATTTTATACAAGCCAAAAATTTAATAAAGGATGGTAAAGTGATTGGTAGTGCTTCGCAAATTTAAGGTCAAATTTACCCTTTAAACTTAAACCATATCTTAAATACTAGCAAACTTCATGGTTTAATATGCTTTTCCCATTAGGAACTCAAATTTGGATGAAGCTATCCTAGAATATTTGATTGTTTGAATGATGAATGTTGATGGAGTGTCAGGTGAGAATTAAAGTAGAGCCTGCATGGTTATTTAAGGTTCATTTAAAATAAGTATCAAATATTGTTAAAAGCATGAGTTTAAGGACTTTAATAACAATGTAGAGTATGAGGTACTAACATGCAGGATTAAAATAAAAACATATTTTCAAAATTTTTTTACTGATATCAAATCAAATTTATAACTAATGGGCTCTTTGCTACCAAGGAAGAGATTATGGAAAGTACTTCAACTTATATAGGACAAATAGCATAAGATATGAAAATTCAAGTAGAACACATCTCTAAATAGTTGAACAATCTGGAATATCAATTATCAATGTACAAAGAAAAAGGAATAAAACCTATAATGCATTTATAGAAATCAAGTTAAAGCCTATATACATTAAGAAATTTCAAAATGAGATAGAGCAAAAGGTAAATGAATGAATAATACCTATTAAAAACTACATATATAAAGGGGATTATTTTAAAATAATGATGGTTCTAAAAAATCATTTACAAATCCATAAAATTCTATTATTAATAATCAAATTTACAAGAACTTAAATACTTAGTTGTATTTAAAGTGTCACGCTACCTTAGATAGAAAATATATTAAAAGAATGTCATAAAAAGAGATATAAATCACTTTAAAGATGTTTAACCTTATCATATAAGGTATTACAAGAAGGATACTTTTGGCCATCTGTAACATCCCATTATCTCATGTTAGGGGCCAGAATCCTAGAATAGAGAATATGAGAGTATACAGAGGAATTAGAAGTGCATTGCATACTCATGCATAATTGAGTATACACATACAAGTAAATAATTTTTTTAATACATTAAAATAATTGTACATGTATTCATTGAAATTTTCCAAGTATAATTGATTTATAAATGCGTTTAAAATGCGAATCGGGGATTAATTGTATTGAAAATTTATTTGAAGAGTATTATTATTATTTCAGAATTTTTGGTGAATTTAAAGAAAATTTGGAGTATTTTGAACTAGGAAAAATAGACAAATAGCATTGTGACATGTGGCAGTATTAGATGTTGACAAATGGCCCACATTCATTGGTGACATGTGTCATGACTCATAGACACACGTAGTCACGTGTTCTGCTGAAAATTTTTCCAGCCCTCTCGGTTTTCTTCATCGAACATCATCAACACCAAGACTTTCTCTTCTTGATCATCCATCACCGAAACAGCTGTTCATGGTTGTGTATTGGGCAGTATTGAAACTGCTTGTTTATCTTTATTTTGCTTACACCGAAATCTCACAACTGGAGATTTTATCCCTGTTCTTCAATCTTACTGTTGGAAATTTTTTCTAAAAACAAGTAAATGACATTGTGACATTTTCTGGATACTGTAAAATGACTTTCGATGATGTTTTAATGGTTGGAATTGAATGCATGCATGAGTTGTGTAGGTAGAAGCAATTCGGTGATGAGAGTAATTAACGAGTTATATGAACAATATATGAAATTGATATTGTGCAGAAAGTGTATTTAGGGTCGTGAGAATCTGAGTTTAATCAGAATTAAACAAGTATAGAAAATTGGAAATAGGTTCTGCTGTTATATTGAAATGAATGATGCAAAAGTGCAGAAAATGAACAATGCAAAAAAATGAGAAGTGCAGAAATATGCAGAGAATCCACACATGAGTTTTATTTTTTATGTTTGTGCTTAATCTAGAATTTTAGATTTGTTTGTGTTGAGTTGGAGCTGAAATGCGAGTAGAAATGCAGAGGTTTTAGAAAAGATGGATTAAGTTATAGAAGAGAGGAAGAAGAAGAAAAAGCTGCGTTTTGTTAATTTGGAGAAGAATAGAGGAGTTGCATCGAAGGCTTACTGAAGAAAGACTATTTTGAACATCCTTCATTCATTTTTTTATAACTTCTTCTTATGACCTCCAAATGACATGAAATTTGAACCAAAAAACTCATAACACATTTTTCTTTATCTCTACCAAAATTTATAGATATCTGAATTAATTTGTAAGAGATTGGTTGATGAGTTTAGGATGAAAATGTTGAGGTGTACTGGAATTTGATAACTGGAATGTTTTTACTAACATGCTTCGATATTTTGGTTATATTTTGATCTATATATTTCCAAATAAGATTATTCTTGATTTAAATTGAAATAGAGACATTTTGTTACAATTTTTAAGAATAAATTGAATTTTAATTCTGTCCTTAAAGGTCTTGAAATTTAGCATGAAATTAAGTCTTAGCTTAGGTTGTAGCACTACCTGTGACAGAAATCATATCCTGTTGTTATTGAATAAACTGTGTTGATATATGCCGAATAAAACAAAGTTGTATTAATAAAATTTTTATCTTATTCTCTTATCTTTCAATTGGTATACAGTTTGTAATTTTTGGATATTTTAATTGAGAGATATAAGTTGTACAACTTTGAGTGTATGATCATGCACTAGCCAAAATTTCAAATGTACTTAGTCTATAGTATTTTTAGCATAACTCATAGAATAATGAACCAAATTGAATGATATTGGTCTCTTTAGAAACTTAAGACATAGGAGAACAATTTTCTAGTAGCAAGTATTACCAAATTACTCCATTTATTTAGTCAAAATGATCATACAAAGTGGACCCGAAAGTATGTTTTTCAAAAAATTCTGGAATGATCAATTGGGTTATGAAATGAGTTTTAAATTGTTTTATGGTGGTCTAAATCTTTAGTACAAATTAACTTATGTGAGTTTTGATATAGCAATGATATTGTGACAAGAATAATGATAAGATACCCAGGATTGTCATTGAACATGCATTGTACATATTTCATATACATAGATGTGCATAAATGAATACTTATATAATTGTGCAAAATTGTGATATATGTAAATGTGTTTTGCATGTTTAGAGGAGCATTTAGAGCATCATCATCCAGACATTACCTGGACTTCAAGGCAATAACTTTCAAGAACGATTTGTGAGTAACCTAGATAGGCTCACCTTGGTATGTGTTTGTTTTGAATTATGTTCTGAATGTGGAATTGATTGTACTGGTTTCGAACAATGAAGGTTCGTGATTTCTGATTTATGAACGGGATAATTGAAGTGCTCCTTATATATGAATTTGGAAAAATAAGTGCTTCTCAATTGATATGCGATGTATGTGTACTGAAATCCGGATATGAAATGTCCGAGCAGTTTGATGTATGAATAAAACATTGGAAGTACTATTTGAATGTGAATGTGATTGACTACTTGTTTCTCAACTTAGATGTTGAATGCCGGACTAAAAGTCCGATGACAAATGTAATTGAGAAAGAATGTGAATGTGACTGAATGAGCATAATGATTGAATTTTTTGAATGCATTTCATTCCAATGCATGATATATAAAGACAGTTGTGACTGATGTCACCAGTGAAAAAGAGCTTAAAGCTCAGACATTTGTGGAAAGAAGTGAAAAATAGATTAAAGCTCAAACATTTGTGGAAAGAGCCTAAGGCTTAATGTGTACAATATGCCCTGTATCCCTAATAGATAAGGGACAGTATGAAAGAGCTTGGTATACATAACGGATATGGGATAGTGAAAAAGGCACACGGTCAGAACAACGTAATAATTGAATTGAGTTTCATAAACATTGCACTCAAATATGACATGAATAGATAAAATGACTGCTTTGTTATGATGACTTTTCTTGTATAAATACGTGGTAATTTAACAATGATTGTGCTCTAAAAAATTGTAACAAAATGATGAATTGTATAGACTTTGTGATTGAAACATGACAATTATGAATAAAGTGTTTCATGATATTACTTGATGATGGTCACGTTGATGTGAATTGTATGATAATATGGAATGTTGTGTTGCATGATAGGAGTGAACCATCATGGATGGTACTCAATTAAGTTCGCAAAACTCACCAAAATTGCACGTTGACAATTTCAAGTTCGAGAGAGCGACAACTTAGCTACTAAGACTGCATAGAAGAAATTTTGTACCATTTTTGGATACAAGTTATGGCTTAAAGGTCAGTCAGCTAAAGCAGAAGGATTAGTTTTTAGTTTTTGGTTAATTCCTTAAGTATGCAGCATACTGTGTAGACTGAACAGTGAGTGTTGATAGGTTGATAATGTATGAATATGTTGTAAATTATGGTTTATGAAATGAAATGAGGACATTTTGGAAATTTGATAATGTATTATTTCTAATTTTGTTTATGATGCCAAGTGATACAGTGAAGGTGAAATAATTAACACGCCAATTCTATTGGGCATATGCACATGTGACTGTATGGTGCGCATATATGTGTCGGGCAGGATTGGGGTGTTACACCATCACTTATGCAATATGCTATTGATTATATCAAGAAATATGTTAGATGAACTTGAGTCTCATCACTAATTTGATGTAGGTATTCTCCTATCTCATCTTAAATACTGTTTGCACAGTAGAGAATATATATTCTAAGTTATTTTTGATGGGGTTTATATGCATATATGGTATTCCATTATCCACAATCACGTATAATAACCATACTTCATCTACTTAAATTTAAAGAAGTTTTATAAATCATATGGCATCAAACAATTCTTCATATTTGTCGTGCACGCATAGACTAATAGTTTGTCAGAGGTTATAATAAAACCATTTTATAAGAAAAAAATGAAATTGATTAAGATAAAGGAATTTAGGTAGAGGAGCTATAAGGCATCCTTTAGAGTTATTGAACAACCTCAAGAATGACAATAGAAGAAACTTTGTTTAGTTTGGCATATGAAGCAGATCCTTAATACTTGTGAATTTAAAATTTCCTTCTCCTCACATCAAAACAATAAACCTGAGGTTAGTAAGCCATTTTTACTAAAGAAGCTAGAACTAATTGAAGAAAAAAGACATGAGGTAGATTTGAAGAATTTGACATACAAGCAACATATCGAAAATTTCAACCAGAAAAGGAGTAGCCAACATATTATAAAAAAAAGGTTAACAAGTTTTAAGGAGACCATGTATAACTGATAGAATGAAGGCTAGAGGAAAGCTAACTTTGAATTAAATAAGCCTATTTCAAATATGAGATATTTTTAGACCTAATTTATACAAACTGAAAAGGTTCGATGGTTGAAAAATTCCTAAACCCTGGAATGACTAACACTTCAAACCTTACTATTCTTAAGCTCGTATAATAATTATTTTCAATTAAGGAAGTTTGGCTTAAAGTTTGTGTAAGGATACATTTCAAAACCTTTGGTCATAAAATAAAAGACTCAAAGAGTCTTAAAATGTCACATAAAGAAGCTTCAAAACAATAAAGTCTCAAAATACCAAACTTGTAAATTATCATATGATATAATCATAAAGTTTGAACATTTCATACCTGTAAAACATCAAATGATAGACTAATAGAGTCTTAAAACTTTAGACTTGAAAAATTCCAAATAACAAACTTAGAGTATTGAATCGTCTGACTCACAAAGCACCAAATGATAGACTTTAAGAATCTTAGACATCAAACTCGTTAAATTTTAATGGTAAACTAAACAAGTCTTAAAAAGTCAAACTTGCAAAATGCCAAACTACATACTTAAAGAGTCTCAAATGTTAGATCTATAAATGACAAATGACATATTTTAAAAAAATAAATGTTAGAATCTACCAAGCAACAGACTCAAAGTGTCTTAAAAAGTCATAATTGTAAGACACCAAGTGATAAACTAAAAAAATCTTAAAATATTAGACTAGGAAAATGTCAAAATGATATAGTCATAGAGTCCTAAAACATCATACTTACAAAACACCAAACAATAGGCTTGTAAAATATTAAATGACAGACTTAAAGAGTCTAAAAAAATTATGCATGCAAAATGCATAATGATAAACTCACAATGTCTGCAAAATTTCAAACTAAAGAAGTCTCAAATCAAGTCACCCAAAATAGTCTCAATATTGTTCTTACAAAATATTAGACTGACTCATTTGCAAAAATCCAAACTCACAAGATCTTGGAAAGAAGTAGTAAGCAGTCACTTCAAGAAAACAAGGCACTTTGCAATCTTTTTAAAACGTCACAAAATGTCCAAAAACATCGCAAAATGTATTCTGCAGCGTTTTAAAAAACATCGCAGAATGTAGTGTAGGCAAAAGGTTTCTGCGATTTTATGTAAAACGTTACAAAAAATATTGACATTTCGCGACGTTTATAAAAACGCCACTGAAAGTTTAGACAATTCACAATGATTTTAAAAAACATCGTAGATTGTCTAACATTCTGTGACATTTTTTAAACGTCGCAGAATGTGAAGGAATTCGTGACATTTTTTTGGAAACGTCGCGGAATGTTTTTTGTGACGTTTTTGGAAACGTCACAAAATGTCTTTCGTGACATTTTTATTATTATTTGTATTGTTTTTTTATTTTTTAAAATTATATTAATTTAATAATTTTTAATTTTGATAAATATTTTTTAAAATACAAATTTTAAATCTTATTTGTTTAATAACTATTCAATATTATTTATGAATTTTATTTATTTAATAACTCTTCAATTTTTTTAGTATATCATTAATTTTAATAATTATTCATATATCACAAGAATTTCATACCTACAAACATTGTATTATTTAATTGCAATTCGCAATCATATCATAATACACTAATTAATATCAACATATACTAATTGCAATTCACAAACATGTCATAATACACTAATTACAAGTTTGTAAGACATAAGACAAGGAAGAAATGTTATAGGTAATTTTGGGGGAAGAAGTAGTAGTACATCAA
The DNA here is from genome assembly GCA_025504915.1 of Erythroxylum reticulatum. NCBI lineage: Eukaryota > Viridiplantae > Streptophyta > Magnoliopsida > Malpighiales > Erythroxylaceae > Erythroxylum > Erythroxylum reticulatum. The sequence goes on from JANSVA010000005.1 coordinate 42,839,925, forward strand.
ATGCCAAGTCCTTGTGGTCGTGAGATGATTGAAGAAGAGATCCCTCTATAACAACTTCACTAAAGGATTGGATATTGTTTGAAACTTCTTCCTTAAATGAATTAGACTTTCGACTTTTCTTATGCTTCTTTTCATTACTACAAGCTGACACTATGTCTTCACCAACAACAGCTGTGGAGCTTCAAGTACATGACTAACCAAAGCTGAAAGTAAAGTATCAGGATTCCCAACAACAGTGGCTCCTTCAATCCATTTATGTAGTTGTGGAGCTTCAAGTAAATGACTAACCACAGCTTCACTTGGCAACTACAATCATGAGGCACATAACATACAGAAATAGTAAAGCAATCATATAAAATAAATCATAAATTGTTGTGTTTCAATTTGTGCAACAACAAAAAGAAGTGAAAAGAACAACAAAAGACTTCATGGAAGCACAAAAAAGAAGTTTTAATAAAAAAAACATTGCAAAAAGTATTACAAATTTGCGACGTTTTTATAAAACATCGTGAAAAAATCGAACTTTTCATGACGTTTTTTAAACGTAACGAAAAGGCTTTACCATCTGTGATGTTTTATAAATAAAACGTCATAAATTGTATTAATTTCTTGTATTGTTATCCTGTATTTACCAAATTTGGATCATAAGTGGTGTCATGAAGCACTCTTACTAGTCGAATAATATGAGTTTCTTGATACATGATTAGATGATCTAATCTCTCGATGATTATTCCAGGATGAAAACAACAATATTTCCTCATGGGATGCAAGTTTAATGGAATAGGAGGAATCCAAGTAACTAACAACAATGAATATGCTTGATATCAATCCAAACCATCAAGAGAGATGTAGCATTAAAAGTTTTCAGCCAATTGAAATGAACAAATATACATAATACATATATATATACACACACACACATAAGATTTCATGTTATTCATCCATTGTATCTATCTGTTGCATTTATCTATTATTATGGCTTTGAACGATCTTGTCAAATTGTTGTGATTAATTATGAGTATCCATTAAATGACCTTATTAGCTTTTGGGACTGTGTGACATGTTAAGTTGGCCCCCAAATTTTTTCTTGATTAATAAGTATGATTTATATCAATTATAAGATCTTTATGAAAGTTTGTGGAGTTAATTATTATGTTCATGTTAGAAAGATTATATGATATGGGTTGATTGAATTAAAGTGTTAAGGTTATAAGAGTGTTCAAGGGTGTTTTTGGGAAGACACTTAAGGTTAAAAGAACTTAAGCTTATAAGGAAGGGCAAATTGGACATTTCTCAAATATTAATGGCAAAATTGAAATAAGAAGTGTTGGTTTGCTTTTAAGAGAAGGAGAAAATGTGAATTGGGTATTCGACGAAGCTAGATGCGTGGGTGAGAAAAGAGAGAAGAGAGAAAAGCACAAAAAAAGAAAGAGAGAAAGAAGAGAAAACAAGCTAGGGTATCAGTTTTCTTAGCCTTTGAGAGAGATTTTGAAGTGGTTCAAGAAGAGAAAAAGGTAGAGGAAGAGAAGAGCTTCTATTTGATCCAAAGATCTCTTCATTTGGTGACGAATTAAGGGATCAAGAGAGGCAAGAGGAATAAGGGAAGAGGCATTTTTCAAGGAAATTAAGGTGGGTACATGTTTATAATAGAGTAAATAAGCCAGTACTATTTTTCTTTAGATCAAAGACATTTATTGATTTTAATTACATCATAAGTGCTGCATTCATTATTCTTGAATGATTTGTGAAATCTGTTATATGTTGCTACATGAATTATGTGTTATGTAGGTTTGTGGTGGTTCCCTAAGTTCCATCACGTGCATGTTGACCAAGTTAAAGGATTCTCCTGCCTGCTCGCTAGTGGCATGGAGCTCCTTCATGGACTCTTCTAAGTTCACGGCTACACAAGACCCTTATGGGAATTATATAGTACGTTCTGTTTTTGGATCCACCCAAACCATTCTGATGTGCTTATGTGCTCATGTTATGTTAGCAAGTTTGATACATTCATGTTTTG
>JANSVA010000005.1:42846986-42881901 GCA_025504915.1 Erythroxylum reticulatum
TCTCATTATAATTTCATTTGCAATGTATAATTATCCCATGGACTTTATCATATACATCTAAACATGTACAAGATAAAAAATGCCTTTTAAATAATTTGTCACTAAACTACAACTAAAGCGATTGGCTGTAGGGCATAAATCAACAAATACTCATACCATGCTCATCATCTAAGTTATACCACCCAGAGAACCTCTCAACTAGTCTCAACCGATGCATAAATCTAAGATATTAACAAAATTTTGTATGCTCGACAAACGATAGACTACGAGAAAATCTAATATTAGACGTCGAGAGTGGGGATGCAATTGACAAAAACTCAGGCTTGTCCCCTTTAACAACTCATAGTGAAAGTTTAAGCCATATCTAAAACCATTATAATAAAAACTCATTGTACCAAAAGCTCTCTTGTAGGACCAATATTTTATCCGCATAATCATAGGAATGATTAAGTCTAGCCTCATTTCATATGGTCTATCCTGAACCTACACTTATAGTTTTTATCATTAAGTTCCCCCATACTACTGGGAATATAATCAAGGGTAAGTGGTCATTTGCTACTGGTACTCAGCTCACCATCACATCACATATAGTTGCATGCTTATACCTATTAATTCAAACTTTGTTTTAGACCCGTACTAGACTTAACGCCAAACCCCTCCTTACTAGATAAATCACAATGTGAAGACATTTAAATTTCGAAAGCTAAAATCTTACCATAATATGATGACAAGTATGCGTAAAATCGATAGGTGATTAATTTAGCTCACACAAAATCTTAAATTTGTAGTAAAGCCAGAAAGCAATGATTAGCCTAGACAAGAGACAGGAGGTTATTTGTCAGAGATGCAGACACTCATTGTGACATTTCTTTAGCGATATGCGATAATCACCATAACACCACAACTTCAAAACCAATTAAGACTCTTCTATCTCATTATAGGGCCCTAAAAGTATGTAGTTAGCTTGATCGTGTAAAATGAAAGAAAAGACAAGTGCAAAAAGACTCTTGCCATTAAGATATGTCCTTGAAGTCTCATAATAAAATCACTACCTACTAACACTAGATATTCAATAAGTGTTACGCTTGCTTCAAAAATGCTACCATAAGATGACATACGTACACAAGGAGTAGTCATAAGCCTTTTTATGATACAAGTCCATAAATAACATTAGATCTTTAACAAGTGCTGCCACAAGACATGCTATTGAAAGTTAGCACTCATAAAATTTTGTTCGGAAATCAATGCCTCAAAGATGATGTTCCTATCCTAAAAACATCTTATAACTCAAGAGGTAAATTGATCCATAATTTAGAAACAATAAACCTATAATTAAAAATTTTAAGACAGTTCATAATACATTTGTGGTCAAGACTTGAAAGCTAACATCTCTATTTTCATGAAAAATTTATGGAAATATTGGACACTTACAAAAGTAGCTTTTAACTTTAAGGTAGACCTGAGATCAAAACTTAGGAGGCAAACAATATATATCAAAATATTTTCAAATACAAGAGCTTAATAAGATATTCATTAAGTCAAGTCTCCAAGCATCATATAAGACTGAGACAAATGTCTAATTCTTACAAACTCATAAGGCACTACAAAAGTAATCACATTATTTTTAAGAATGAGGTTGTCATTCACCTACCAACTTATCTCGCTAATTTTTTTTTTTCTCATCATCAAAGATCAAACACCAAAAAATATTTCGATATTTAGTTTTGTAGGCCCATAAATAGAGAACATCAAATTTGGTAAATACCTTCAAGCCTTAAACCTAGGTGTGGAGAATCTAAATACATAAAAAATCATACTTAATAGTAGGTGTGAATTATTGATTTGTTTCCTAGGGCTTGATTGTTTCCATTGATGCTTTTATTTTTTTTAAATTCAGTAAAAAAACTTGTTACTTTGAGTTTTTATTTTTTATTTTGGTTTTAGTGTCTTCTAGTTTTCATAATTTATGAAACCCACAAAAAGTGGTTTTTGTTTTTTTATAATTTAATATCAACTAAATATATAGTATTTGATTATTTAATATTAATTATTAATAAGAATCAATAATTTTAATTTAAGATTATATATTTAATTATTTTAAATTATAAATAATTTAATTTTAATAGTTATTAATAAATATAATTTTAAATTTTAAATATATTTAAAATATATAAAATTTAAAAAATTATTTAATAATTAAAAATAAATATCTTAATTATTAAATTATTTATTTTAATAAAATATTTAATTTTACTAATAAAAATAATTTATCTTTAGTTTTATGTAATATATAATTATTATTAATAAGAAAAATATAACAATAATTGTATTAATAGCCAAATAAATTTTTATATTTATTTTAAAAAACTAGAAACTAGAAACTAGAGAAAAAAAACATAAGTGAAATTAAACCACCCTTAACTTCCAAAAGGTTACAAATTGTGCTAGGTAAGTTAATTGAAGTTAAATGTTGGCATCATTGCTATAACATGAAGGTGAAGTTATCAACTTTAAGGTTACTACAATTTAACTATTAGTTATTTTGCTTTGCAATAATTTTAAGAAAATTATGATGACGAATTATTTTTTATGAAAGGAAAAAATGGAATTAATAAGGGATTAAGTATGTTATAAAGTTAAAAGATGATCGCAGGTATACCCGATTACATGCATAGAGTAACATATGTAGGCTAACTAACAATCAGATAATAAGTTGAAGACATGTATACAATGGTCCGAGATTAGAAGGCAGGTTGTGGGTTGGAACTAAGTAATTGAGAACGATTAGTTCCTTGACCCCTTTAGTGACTTCAACAATTAGTGTGTCCATAGCTTTGTTCTTAGCCGCAAATCGACGCAAGTTTCTTTCCTTCCACATGGATTGTACAGTTGGTCCAAGTGCTAATATGAAAATGATGCATTCAGAAGTAGGAATGGATGAATGTGTTTTCAACCAGTGAATGATGTGAGGAAGTGAGCTCATTGATATATTCTAGCGGCAGAGAGACTTTACATGATTCCATATTGTGTTGACTATTGGGCATAAAAAGAAGAGGTGGTCACAGGTTTCATCATGTTCTAAGGATTTGTTGATGGCAAGGTAGGTCAATCTATTAGTTGTGCTGAGTTTGTTCTTAATGGGGAGCCAGAGAAGGAACAAGACTTTAGGGGGAGAGTTTTGTGCCAGATGATTGAGTGCCAAGCCACCACAAGTTGCTTCTGTCTTAGCAAAGAGATAGTAAGCTTGTTCGACAGTTGGAGTGGTCAATCCTTTTAGAAATAAGTATCACAAGTGAGAGGGTTGGAAGGATAAGAAGGTTGCAGGTGGGAAAAGTTAATAGGAAAATTTCAAGAGGTCCCACTAATGAACAAGTAAAGCTTAATAGACAGGGGGAAAGAAATGAAGCTTATAGCAATGGCATGGGAAAGAAATAAGGTGTCGTGGCCAAACCAATTATCGAACTAGAAGGATATCTTGCCCCCGTTACCCACCTTACAAAGGACATATTGATGGACCACATCTCTTAGGGGGAGAAGTTGATTCAAAAAATATAACTGTGAGGGACTGCTTTTTATTTCCCAAATACACCATCCTCTAAGGAAATATGCATGGAGCCAGCGAAGCCACGATTGCCTATCTTCTAATATCCACCATAGACATTTAAGAACAAGTGCTTGGTTAGTGATTTTTACTGGATAAATATTTAAACCACCCTTTATTTTAGGAACATAAACTTTAGACCATTTCACTTTGGCAATGCCTCTAGCTCCACTAGATAGGAAGTTCCTGAATATTCTTTCCACTGTTTTGATAACACTTTTAAAGAGGAAGACATATGAACTCCAATATATATGAAGGGAGTTAAGAATCATTTTCACAAGTTACAGTTTCCCAGCATATGATAAGAACTTGTTCACCCAGGAGTGAATGCATTTCTATATTTTTTCAATTAGAGGGATGCAGTCAACAAACCGAAGATGGTGGGTTAAGAAGGGGAGTCCTAAATACAACAAGGGAGAAGACGTCAACTTCATTCTAGTGGCAGTAGTTATTTGGGCTTCTAAGGATGAAACACCTTTGGATAAAATGACCAAACATTTATGGAGGTTAATTTGTAAGCCAAAGAGCTTGTTGAAGTGATCCAAAGACTTTATAAAGGTATTCATGGAATCCAATTTGGCTCTACAAAATAAGAAGAGATCATTAACGAATGATAAGATGTTTAGGACGATAAACTTATAGCAAAAGTGATATTTAAACTCTAGGTTTGTAGCCACTTCCTTTTTTATGATGGAATTCAAAGTCTCCATGCATAGAATGAACAAGTGAGGAGAGATTGGGTCTCCCTGTCTTAGACCCTGAGCGGCTATAAAACAAGGTGAGAAGTTGTCATTGATCAATATTAAAAAGCTAGCAGTGGAGATGCATTCCTTGATCCAGCTGATGAAGATGTTAAGAAAATCATAAGCTTCGAGCATATACTATAGAAACTCCCAACTTACACTATCAAAAGCCTTGCAAAAGTCCACTTTGTTAGTACAATTTAGAGCAGATCGAGATCTGGAGTAGCCTTTTAAGAGCTTTTGGGATATCAATATGTTATCTTCGATCTGGCAGTTACATATGAAAGTACTTTGATTGTCACTAATGAGAGATGAGAGAGTGTCCTTTAGTCTCGAAGCTAGAATCCTTAAAATGATTTTGTATAGAACATTAGAGCAAGCAATTGGCCTGAAATCACCAAAACATGAAGGGTTACAATTCTTAGGAATCAGACATAAGAATGTTTTGTTGATTTCCTTGAGTAGTCCTCAATTGGTGAAGAATTCCCTCACAACCTCCTTGATAAAAGCTCCAATAATATGCCAAGATTTATGATAGAAGTGAGCATTCAGGCCATCTGGACCAAAGGACTTCAATCCATCCATAGAAAAGACCATGTCTTTGATCTCCTTGTCTTCTACAGTTTTGGATATTAGGGCTGCCTTAATAGGGGTTATCTTTGTAGTGATGATTGCGGAGAGCTCTTCAAAGTTAGCTTGCGCCATACTGGGAGTACCAAGCAGTGAGGTGAAGTAGCTAACGACTTCATCCTGGATATCTTTGACATGATGTAGTTAAACTCCTTCACTATTGGTGATGGAGAGTAACCGATTCTGGTTCTTTCGAGCCAAGATTGCATTGAAAAAGAATTTTGTGCATTTATCCCCATATTTAAGCCAATTTGTCCTTGCACGTTTTTTGGAGTAAAGAGTTGTGGTTGCTAGCTACTATAAGGTAATTCAAAAGTGCAGCTCGTTCCCTATCTCTAAGGAGGGGATCATTAGGCGTGGACTCATAAAGTTAATGAATATCTACTAAGGCTGTTAGAGCAGTGTGTAGAGCTATTTCAGTGTTTGAGCCCCTCAAGGAATTGAGGTCCTTAAGCTTTTGCTTTATCACCTTGAGGTTATGGACACAACAAAATTGTTTAGTGCCTCTAAACAAACTGTCAGCCCCGCCTCTACAAGCTTCAACAAATCTAGGGACATTGGCCAAAAAATTATTAAACCGAAAAGAGAAAGCTCGTTTAGTTTGCTGGAATAAGTTATATATCATAATAGGAGTGTGGTTTAAGAAGAGAGGTTCTCAGAAGTAGGTTAGGCTATCGGGAAATTAAGCAAGCCAGTTTGCATTGATGAGAACTCTACCAAGTTTCTTCTACATGAACCAGTTGGAGCTCTGCTTATTTGACCATGTGTCCTTGTAACCCATCTTCTTCAAGTTTGTAACTCCAAGGTAATCGACACATTCTCTAAAGTCACTTGAAAATTTTCTTAAGCTACAATGGCCTTGTGCTTCTGATCTATATAATGTGTAGTTAAAGTCCCTACATATCAACCAAGGGGTGGTAACATTAGTATGGAGTGCTATTAAATCATTCCATAAGTTTTTCCGATGGAATTCAAAATTGCAAGCATAGATGAAAGAGATGGTGATATCTGCCTGCTCCTGAAGGAAGTAGACTTGAAGATGAATAGCTTGCTTCATCATATGTAGAATAGTTGCTCGAAGAACATCCTTCCTGTAGCAGATTATTATTCTACCAAAAGTATGATGATTATGGCTAGAGAAAAGACTCCACTAGGGTCCTAACATTTGTAACTTGCAAAAATACTCAAACCTTTATTTTTGTTTCTAATAATCCTATAATTTGAGGCTTTTCCCTCTGAACAAATTCCCATAAAGCTGCTTACTTTTTTAGGTAGTTGAGACTTCTACCATTCCAAGCTAAAATCGACATATCAATGATTGTAATTGGAGCTTTTTCACCTGTTCCATTGGGACCTTCTGCGCTCCACTATTTGGAATGGCTCTATTTTATCTAAATTGATGCTAGTAGAGTCAGTAATGTCGATAGGGAGAGTGGGGGATGCATCATCCTCAGAGAGTTGTGTCTCTACATTGGGGGTACTAAGATCTTCATTTGAGGGAGTGAATATGGGTGCCATAAAAGGATTAGGACCCAATGGGGTGTCAGTAGTAATTACATCTCTGTGAGATGCGACTACATTAGAATGGTTAGTGACAATGTCGTTACAAAGGGAGTTTTGGTGTGAAGCTCATGTAGTACTAGGAGAATTACCCCGATGCTCTAGAGCTAAAGATGTTGATGGGACAGGTCAGGCTCTGGCTGGGCCATGCATGACCTATCTTTTTTTTTAGAAAAACTTCCAAAATAACGTCGTTTTGGAAGTAATGGTCGGGCCACGGGCTAGGTCGGGCCACGGGCTAGGTCGAGCCAACCATAGTCGGCATGTGGCCCTGTCAACCTGGGTTGGGTGGGCCAGCCCCTTTTTGACTTCTTTATCTAGAGTTGTGAACTTGTTAAGGATTGGTGAAGGAGCTTGATCAGGTTGTCTCATGGGTGTCATTTCTACATGCATTATGTTAGCTAACATTGTAAGGCCAGTAGCGTGGGACACCTCTATAAAGGAATCAACCTCCTTTTGTTCAGTGAGCTTGTTACTCTTTAACTCTTCATAGGTACCGGTTGTAAACGTTTTTCCTGTGGCTTTCCAGACTTTCCCAAGGTGTTGAGAGGGAGGTTTCCAATGATAGGAAATGGCAATGTGGTCTTCCCTTAATTTGTTCGCTTCACCTAGTCTCATGACAGGGATCTCACTAGGAAACTCTTTTGAAAGTTCCACATTCACACAGACACGGGCATACCCAATACGTCATTTCATAACTGTATATTCATCAAAGTAGATGAGCTTACCAACAAAACTAGTAAGCGAGCTCAGACCTTGCGTTGTCCAGTATTTGAGAGGAACCTTGTGAAAGTTGATCCAAAGAGGGACGCTTTGTATCTTAAGGGATTATTTTACATTATTGCAGTCCTTGCTTAAAATGGTTATAAACAAGTGAGATATGAAAACTATTTTAAGTGTACAAATCTCATTTAAGGGTAATAGTTGAAGATAGTTTATATATAAGAATAAACTCATTATTTAATATCTTAATTTTCTGTTGAAATATGTAATCTTCTTTTATAGGAATCACTCTAATTTTATGCAGTGTCTAGTTGTTCTTTTATGGGAATTAGACCATTATTATTAATAAAAAATTGTAGATAGTTATAACGTCTTTCATAATGTTCTTTTTCTGATATAGATTTAATGACTAAAGTTTCTAAATGAATAATTTCTATTAATAATTGATTAAAGATTGTGCAATTATGCACTAAAAAGAAAGTTGACATAAATTGATTTAGATGTTGATAGAGGGCTTGCTTCCATTGGTCTGATAGTTAAGTGAATATTCCAGCGAGAGTATATTTGTCTATATATTTCTTGTTCTGTATGAGTTAATTTATAATAATATTTTTTAAATTCACAAATGTATTCTTCCAAATAACATGTATCATATATTCTTATATTATTTAAATGTCATAATGCATTTTTTATTTCTTCATTTTAAATTTCTTGTTTATATGAAGTTATATCTTTGCCAATAAATTCTTTATAAATTTTGTTAGTATCTACATGAAAAGCTTTTATTTGGTTCAATAGCATTAAGAAATTTAATGGTATTTTTTATTCATATTTCATTATCTAATAAAAAGTTTAATACTATACCAATAGTTTTATAGGTAATAAAATTTCATGAAGTACTAATATTTGTTAAACCTTCAAAAGGTTTTTCTAATTGAATGACTAATGCTAATCTGTTAGACCATTCAAGTAATAATTTTTTGGAGATAAAACACAATCTAAATTAAAATTTTCATTTGGTCCTAATGTTATATGTTTTGGTGTATATTCTGTAAAATTTTTTTGTATTTTATTAGCTTTCTTATAATATCCAGAACGATTTAATTCTTCTCATTCTATAGGTTTATAATTAGTTTTATATTCGCTTTTTCGGTTTTCTCTATTTTGACTTGTTTCAGGTTGTTCTTCTGGTTTTGATCTTCGTTGATCGACATGTACTTCTTGTTGATCTGATTCATAGCCATAAATTATTTCATCTTGATTAGTAATAGGTTTTATTAATTCATAAGATTTTTGTTCATTATTGAAAGTAATTTTATTTAATAATTGAGTGATTTCTTCTAATTGAGTTTTGATGTCTTGTTCTATATTTTCCATGGTTTTACTAAAGTTATATATGATGAACTAGATGGCTCTGATGCCAAATTTTGATATAATATTTTTAGTATTAGTTTTTCTATTGTTTCAAAATTTTCATCTATTAGATATATTATTTTAAATAATTTTCATAACATTTAAGTAAAGATTCTAATATTTTATAAACTTCTTTGATTTCATTAAATTGTTGTGATTGATAATTTTGATTTGATAACTATATTATTTCTTTTAATTGAATTTCAATATTAAGTTGTTTGTCTAATAATTCAGATAATTGCTTAGTAATACACATAAAGTATTTTGAAGATGACTTTTTAATTCTTGAAGTTGTTTTCTAATATCAATTAATTTATCAACTAATTGTTCTGAATTTTTGTCTATTTCCTTATTAAATATTCCAGGTTGAGTAAATCTAATAGGTTTTTTCTAATCTTATTGAATATGATCTTAAAAAGTTAAATTCTTGTTTAAGTAATCTATTTTCGCTTAAAGATAAACGAGGTATATCATGAGAGCTAGATATATTTTGTAATTTTATATGATAATTGATATTTGGTAATTCTCTTAGACTAGTTCTTAGATTTATTCCTACTTTAGCTACATCATTAAATAATTGATTTATATAAATTCGATCAGTATTTTTAAATTCAATACTATGATGAGAATTAGTTAAAGCATAGCTAATTTGATAAGTAATTGAAAAAGGATATTGTCCTGTGTCATTAAATTTTTGGGATAAAATTTATAAGCTATATTAATTGTTTCATCCAAAATTTGAGATTGTAAAGGAATTTCCAATTCAAGACAAGTATTAAACTTGATTTTTTCTAGAAGCTAAATTTTCATTCATGATTCCTATGATTTGGTCTTTTAAATCAGTCATTCTTTCATCAATTATATTCATTCTAATAGGAGAATCAATTCCTTCATGAAAAGTAGATTTTAATAAAATTTGAATAGTTGAAAGATGTATATATCTAATTTTTTTGCCTTTTTCTGCATAAATGTTTTGTAACTGTTTATAAATCTACTCTTGATCTATTAGACTGATGGGAATATGTCCATTACATTGATCTATTCTAATAGGTGTTTCATGTATAATTTTTCCCTAATAAATAATATTTTTTCTATTAATTAAATTTTTGAATGGATGGTGTACGATATTTTGTCTATCTTTTAAATTTAATTGTATTTTTGGGATTTGTTTTTGTTTTTCTTGGGAGAAAAGGGAATTAATATAGAAAACGCCAGTTGATTAAGTTAATTCTAAAGTAGCTACATCTAAAATAATAATAATAATAATAATAATAATAATTATTATTATTAGGTTCTTGAATTATTTCAGTCATTTTGAATGTATATGAATTATTCATTATTCAAAATGAATTATTTAATTTTTAGAGGATTACAAAATTTTAATAAAACCAATCGATTTAATAAAAATATATAGTGTAATTTTACGGCAATTAAGTTTATATTATATAATGTTGTCTTCAATTTGAAAAAAAAGTTTATACAACTTGATACTAAGAGTAAGTGAAAGAAACTAATTACATCTTTTAATTGTTCATAAAACTCTCACGCTCTTATGTTGATGTGATGGATTGTAATCAAAACCCTAAACCATTCATAACGAATCATACTTTTAAATCTTTAGTTTGACATTGTTTAGCAATTGTGAGCCAAAATCGAAAAAGCCTATCATTTAAGTAAAACTTAATTTCACGTGCTCAATAACTATGTTAAGTAAGAGTGGTTGAGTTGGAGGAGTGAAGAAGTATAGAATGGTCTTATATTTAATTCCTCTTTATCTACACCCTTTCGATTAAGGCCATCACGTAAGACTTGTCTATTGTAGGGTACTAGTTAGTATGATTTGTATACTATTACGGCTATTGTAGAGTATCTAGTTAGCCCCTTCAGATCCTCTGTCCTAAACAATTCAGTACCCTCTGTACCCCTTACATCCAACAATCCAGTACCCTCTGTACCCCTTGCATCCAAGCTATTGATTGAACATGCATCAATGATTTGGTCCCCTAGTTAGCATGATTTATATAATCTAAATAATTATAGATTACTCCGTTTTAAAAAAAAACACTTAAACTTGGCCGGTAAGAAGAATTCTGCTTGGCGGTGCCGACTAACCAATGAAGAGCAAGTGTCGCAGTCTGATGCGCCAAGTTAGTCAACAACTGTCCCTTCTTTTGACCATATCTATAAGCCACAAAGAGACAAAAGGGAAGAGAATGTTGGTGGAGATTTGGAGCACTTTGAATTATATTACTCACTCTTGGGGTGGCAAAAAGACAGTTGAATGCTTCAAAGGGAGAAATGAGAAAGGAATGCTCTAGTAGTAGTATGAAAGTACAGTTGCTTTTCCATTCTGAGTTCCTGAAAGACAACAAATTCTGTGTGAATTATAGAATCATTTGCTTTGAGAAAAAGACTGCACCTTTACTAAAGTTAGTGAAACGTGAAACAAATGACTATATTTAAACAAAATAAAAGACAAGGGGACGGGGGATCTTGTGAAGCTCCAAACCAAATCTTAATGGAGTGAGAACTCCATTCCTGAGAAAAAGAGCATAAAGCATTGTTACAAAGTAGCTTGGGTGGCGCACGCTTTTGCGGAGGACAACGACATGCACTATTCCAATACAAAAAGGCTTCAACTTGCCACAGAGGTTACTTTATACCATGGTCGGTTAAGAGCTGCATTCATCAGGCTGACATAGTTACTGCATTATAATCCAACTTCATGGGTGAAAAAAAGATGCAATTATAATAATATATGTATCAGGAAATATCCTCTCACAAGTTGCTTTTCTTGAATCATTTAGAAGCACCATCTAACTATAAGATCATCTGTATCTTACCGGATTCATGTTTTTTAGCAAAAGAGAGGGCATACGAGTGACCAGCCACTGATTCTGTCCCACGTATATTGGTCTTTTTTAATGATATACTCTTGATCAAAAGAAGAAAAACCACGACATATATAATCATATCTATATATTTTTGTTTCGTGCCATATGCATTAGAATCACTTAAAATACCATACTTTTATAAGTCTGTGCATGTCGAGTGTGAAATTCAACAATTCATGTTTCAAAGGATCTAATCACCCTGTTATTTTGAAAGAATAGAAAGATTTATACTTGATGGGGTGCTTATTATGGAAGGCGAGCACAGAATATCCTGAACCCATTACAATCATGCTACTTTCTTCTTTCTCTATGTACTTATCTAATGCATTTAATTAGTAAAAAGGATTACCCTTAACATATTTGTAGAATTCCCAAATGTTTCCAGAAAAACTTAAAGAGAACTCCTCAGGCAGCCATGACAGGGAGGCTAAGGAGGCCTAGAAGTCGTTGCTTTTTCCATTCTTTCACACTGTTCTTTCTTTAATTTTTCTAAAAACAGTTTACAAGATAGATTTGTACTGAGATTAAGCATGCGTGTGGAAAATATTAAATATGTCCCATTAAGCAATCCTTTTTCCATACTACTCTTCCACCTCCATGACTCGGTTCTCTTGAGTGGGCCTCAAATCATTTCATGGCTTCTGCAATTTATCTCTACCATATTGACCACTCTTTCATTTTTCTCCCCCAAAGTCACACCCGGGTCCTACATCGTATATGTCTTCACTTGCTTTATCATCCGTAAATTGCTGTAGTTGGAGCCGAGTAGAACTCTATAAAACAGCACAACATCATGGATCACATGGGGACCTACCAGATGGGAGGAGTAGAACATTAACTGATAAAAAAGAATCTAAACCAAGCTGCTGACATTGCTTCAAATTCTTTTGAAGTCGAAAATTGCTCTAAATATTGCAACTTGTAGGGCTGGGCTAAATCATATGGCTAATACTTGTTAATTGCCATATGGACGGCTCAGCTGAGCAAGCTAAAATCAATCTATATGAGTTGTAGCTCTTTGGGAAAGCTTTTCAGAAATGTTTTTGTTTTTCTAGATTCTCACAACCAGGTAAATTGCTTATCAATACTAGTTACAGAATATGGATGCATTCACAAGCCTGTGCACATTTTCCAGCTCCCTAATTTCTTGTCCAGTTCGTTGCAGGATGCAAAACCAGTCTCAGTGACAAAAGAATGGCTATTGTTCAGAAAATGGACATAAATACCTATACGTGTAAGAAAAAAATTGAAGTTCTTTCAGCCAAACCAATCCCAGTTTTTTGATAATATTGGTGATGTCAATGGAGGAAGGGCAGGCAGACGATCAATGTTGCATATGATGTAGTCGGCCAGATAGAACTGTAATATGGCGTAGTGGCCAACCACTAACTCCTACTTGATCATTTCTCCACTGTAAAAATTGGGATCTGGTGATGATCCACTGACATATAAAATGCAACATACATTGTTAACATGAACAATGCGATGTTTCCACTCACAAATAACAGCCAATTAGCATTGAAAAGCAATAATCATGCTTTGCACCCTCAAATCACGCTCAATATTTTCCGCACTCTTTTCACCAATCTGTTTTGACTGGCATAGCCTCCACAAGTGGGCTGAGTTTCAAGAAAGGCATTGATGAGTTCAACAACGACTTGCAAGTACTTGAAGCACAAGTCTGTATAGCATACCGGCATTAATCAGTGCTATGGGGTCCAGTGAAAAGTTGATGCTCTTTTTGTAATATACAGAACATGATAAGGCCATCCTCATAAAGCAGTTCCTATAAATATCGCATATCTAATGATATACCAACCACTCTTACACATAATAGAACGAACTTATTTATGCAGCCTATTTTCCTCCATAAGCAGTCGCTAATAGAAGCCATGGGAAATTGCCTAGTTCTGCAAGAAAATGTCATCAGGGTGATGAAACCAGATGGGAAGATCTTTGAATACAAAGCACCGATCATAGTTCAGCAAGTCCTGTCAGATTTTTCTGGTCATGCAGTATCCGGTTCGCTTCAATCTCTCCAACATCTCCCACCAGACACCAAGCTTCTTGGCGGTCAATTGTACCATCTCGTACCTGTCGGAATACCATCCCCACAAATTAAGAAGAAAGTGAGATTTTCAATTCCAGAGAAGGAAGATGAAGGCAGCAAAGTAGTTAGGATTAAGTTGGTCATCAGTAAGAAAGAACTGCAAGAGATGTTGAAACAAGGGGGAGTTTCAGTTGGCGATATGATTTCTCAGCTACAAGGTCAACAGAGAGTACACCAGGTTGTTACGTCATACAGCGACGATAAAGGTTGGAAACCTGCACTGGAAAGCATAACTGAAGTAAACTAGCAAAAGAACTAAAGTGTATCTGAAGATATAGAACAGAATTCTTAACCTATTGTCTAGTTTGCTACCTTATCATGATAAATGAATCATCAGCTAACATGTCAATCAAGTTTGGTCATAAGATTTACAACACCATTCTATACTTTTTGCTGCCAATCTTTATGGAACCCTTAAAACCATGCAGAATCCTTCACATATTCCAAGTTGAATTGAGTCAAATGAAAAGTTGATGATCAAGATCATGGAAACACTAGATAATAGCCTAATAGCCTAGCGAGCGCTAGATCAGTTCTTTCCTGGTCCTACAACACCATGAATCCTCGCTGACATGAAATCAGCCTATACTTCGTATGCATGATATGGTCCAAAATTTTTTCAGAATAAGTCGAAATCCTCAGCAAACATGTGTCTTCACATGGACAAGAGGAACAAATTACTTCGCCAGTTGCGACTTCTCTTAGAGTGCTAAACCTATAAAAAGGCTAATTTTCCCCTGTTATCAAATATGAATGTCAAGCTAACTCGGAAAGAAAATTATGAAAAACGGAAAACGGACTGAAACTGATCTCAGCATTCTGACATACTACAACCCAGAGGAACCTTTCTTCAATCAAGTTGTTATCTCAATAGTTAATCCACAACTTGACCGTGCTGAGGTAGTGCTCCTGCTGCTGCTGTCGTTATGACCACAATATGGTGCAACTACTCATAACAAACAATGTGAAGGGACACCAAAAACGGATTTACTATGTCTAGGTAGCGCTACTAAGTTCCTACTGTGATGCTAGCGTTGATATTGCTAGGAATAAGTAACCGCTTGATGCATTTTACACTGACGTGACAAAGCCAAATTTATCTCGCTTTCTGTTGTGAGAAACAAAGCCTATGTGGATACTCATGAATGATAGAATCAAGCTTTGGGCTACTTCCTCTGTGATGTGTAACTCTCCTTCACTGCTAACCTACTTCCAAAACAAACGCAGCCATGTCATAGGTCGAATCCATGTAGGGAAAAACATGGCCATATCAATTGTTTGTGACTAAGAAGCACGGATACGGACACGGACATGGACACAGGGACACACCAACTTCTAAAATTTGGTGGACACAGACACGGACACGGCATATATATATATATATTATAAAATTTAGAATTAAGAAAAAATTTCAAAATTCATAATATGATATATATTGATTGATGTGTTTCAAGACTTCCAACAACTGGATAATTCATACATATTCAGTACTTTATAAGCCTCTCTCAAAAAATATGGAGCATATATTCCATTAAGCCGTGTCCGAACGGTCTCTAGACGTGTTCGAGTCGTGTCCTAGTCGGCCAAAATTATTTTTTAATTCCGACACGTACAAACACGTGTCAAACATGTGTCTACCGCGTGTCAGTAAGTGTCCGACACGGACACGTGTCTGACACACGGACACGCATCCATTTTGCCGTGTCCGTGCTTCATAGGTTTGTGATTTCCTCCTAAAACCTGTGCCTTTGTTCCTTTTTATCCTTTCTTCTTTTGGTAGTATAGGATTTGAAATGGAGTTGCTACAACGGGAAGGCAGTTAATTGCATGTACCCTAAGGCTTGGCGGCCCTTGTAGGTTTCTTGCGTCTCTTCTAAGTATGATACTGGAGTAGCATCGTATAAAGGATTTATCCTTGGACCCCTAACACATTAGAGCAAGTGGTATAGATCTCTCGCCCATCAGAATAATTATAAAACTTTTTCGATTGCTTTATTCTTCCCTCTTATAACAACACTTATCAAGGCAACCCTACCATCAAAACCAACGAAATATCCTGCCATCTTGATAGACACTGAAGAACAAAGTAAACAAAAAATCAGAGTGAGAAAAAAAATGTACTGTACAAGCAGTTGTCATTTCTTTTGTTGCATTACGATACTAGTTTTTTTTTCACTCAATTTACAAGAGAAAATGGTTAATTTGATAAATATGACCAATCACTTTGAAACAACTAAGCATCCTCTCTTTCTAATTCTAATGAAATCTCATTACTGCAATGAAATGGAAGCGTAAATGGGGGATTATACTGCAATGAAACTAAGCAAGGGATGTTATTGGTTGAAGCAATCATAATATGAAGACGCTGCATAATATGTGCTTATGAATTTTGACACATACAAACTATTCTAGATGCATTCATGACATTTTTCGGGTAAACTGGATTTATAAATATGATTAAAATGCAGAAAACTCATTCGGAGACTATTGGCATTATTTTGGAATTTTTGAGAATATTAGGAATTTTTTTAGAAATTTTAGAATATTAAGAAAAATAGACTAATAGTAGTGAGACGTGTCAATTTTAGTTAGTGACATGCGTATTGCATGCAAAGAAGATACATGGTTAAGTTTGAGAACACTGTAACTTCTGTTGTTCTTCGGATTATGGAGGGTTCTTCGAAACTTATTGAACATTCATCACCGACTACTGTTTTTGATTTTACATTAGTATTAACCTTTACAAACTAAACAATTCAGTCCAATTAGGAAGTTGCTTCTCTATGGTCTTGTAGTTACCTTCCACCGAGCCCTATTCTCCACTCTCACTATTGAACAATTTCTAGAAAAATCAAATAAGTTGTGGTTTAGTTTTCTAGGCACTCTGTAAATGATTTCGATGATGTGTTAGTGTTGAAAATAAATACATGCATGAGTTATGTAAGTTACTAGTTTCAGTGACAGTGATGAGAAAGATGAGTTGATATTATTGAGCAGTGAAAGTGTAACACCGATTGCATATGATTTAAAAAGGGAAACTTAGTGAAGTAGACCATGGCAAAAATGTGGAGTAGAACTGTATAGTTATAGATCCTATTTTGATTTGTAAGTTGTTAATGTTACAACTTTAACAGTAGAGAGAGAAAGTTAAAAATAGTGAAATATATGTATGTATCAATTTTTAGTATTTGACTATAAGCTTAATTTTTAAGTTGTGTTTTGAATTAGTTCAGATGGTATAGAAGTCAAATAAAATGGTAAAGGAAAGTATACAAGTTAGTGATGAAGGATTAAGGAGAAGAGAGGAAGAAGATGGGGAAAATGCAGAAAAGTCTGAAAGAGTTGCATAAATAGTACTATGTTTTGATGATTAAGTTTAATCTAGAATTTTGGTTTTGCTGTCTATTGTAGAACTGAAATGGAAGTAGAGGAATTGATTGAAGTGATATATGTGTACATTGAATAGGATAAAAGAGAGAAAAAGCCAGAAAAAGAATCAAAGAAGATGAAGAAAATCAGGTGCGGTGAAGAAGAAGGAGGTCGCGGCCGTGCTTCTGCACGATCGCAACTTTGCTGGTTCACCCGGCGTACCGCTGTCGTGCATGTGCACGATCGCGACTTCCCCATTTATCCGAAGGGGTTGTTTTCTGAACATACTTTGATCTTTTTGTTATAACTTCTTCACTAAATATCCAAATGACTTGATTCTTGAACCAATGGACTCATAAGACATTAGTTTTCATCCTCACCAAAAATTATAATCATATGAAGTGGATTGGTTGATGAATTTAAGATGGAAATGTGATTGTGCTGAAGGATCATAACTGGGATGATTTTTACTGAACATACTTTGATAATTGGACTATATCTTGATTTGTAGACCTCATAATGAGATGATTATTGATTTTGATTTTGATTAAACTAGAGACAAATACTATTGAATTTTTGAAGATATTTAATTCTAATTCTGCCTCTAGGAATCTCAGAATCTGATTGGAAGTTGAGATAAGAATTCTATTGAAGCTTAAGAACAGTATGAGATCTTTTGAGTATAAATTTAAGTATTCAGAACCAAATAGAATGATCTTGGTCTCATTAGAAACTTAAGACATGGGATAATAACTTTCTAGAAGGAAGTGTTATCAAATTACCTCATCTTCCTATTGTGAATAATTGATCAAAGTGGACCCGAAAGTTGGTTATGAGATAAATCGGGATTGAGCAATTGAGTATGGTTTCACATGATTGATAATGTGACAAGATTAAGGATAAGAAACCTGGGAATTTGTCATGAACATGCATCATACATATTCAGTATACATGAATGTGCATAATATAATTCATAATTATGCACAATAGTGATATGTGTTTGTATTAAATATTTTAGAGGAACCCATAAAGTGACCGATTCTAGATATTATCGGGGCTTCGAGGCAATAAGAAATAAAGGAGCATTTGTAAGTAATTTAGATAGTCAATTTTTATAATTTAGTAAGTAATATTGATATTTTTGCTTTGATTGTTTTGTTTACTATTGATTTGGGTCATTGAATGATTTGCAAAGCTATAAGAACATGATATGCTCGAATACAAGATATAAAAACATTGATTGATATGTGAATTAAATTCAGACATTTCTATTTTTGAATCTGTTTAGTCCTAGTTGTGGGTAAATAGGCATGCCTAGAAGGGTCTGCAGCTACTCTTGTGACACTTCGGTGTTAGGACTTTTTTCTCTCCTATAGCACTTCGGTGCGGAGACTTTTGTCTCTCCTGTGACACTTTAGTGTCTCCTATTATTAACACTTTGGTATCTCCTGTATTGACACTTCGGTGTCTCCTGTTATTGTGACTTAAGTCTCTCCTGATATATGATGCCATTTATGGTATCTCATATATAAGTCCCGTTACCCGCTTTTGTAAATGGATTAACAGTCATTTGGTTTTTTTATTCTAAAATATGTTTGATTTTTGATCTAAACAAAGATATTATGTTTTAATTTTGAAAGGTTTATACCCTCTTTTGATATTCAATTCTATTTTCTGTACAATCTATTTTGAGATACATTATTTTTAAATTGTTCGTTTCGATAAATTGTTAATGCATGGTTCTGTTATATCATGATTTTGTATAATTAGTTATCAATTTATGTTTAGATTAGTTATTACTCATTAATATATATGCTTAGCACAGTAGATTTACCTCGTGTAGGTTCAAAGTGAGGATTATAAAGACTAGGACAAGTCAATCACAATAGCCAATGGAGTCCGGGTCTTGTTTAGATAAAAATATATTATGGGTTTATTTTGGCTTGTATATAAAGTGTATGACTCTAAATTGTTGTAAGTTTTTGTAATAACTATGTTTCAGGCTGATTTTTAGTTTTTAGTTCATGTGATATAATGTATGTATGGTTTGAAACAAGTTTGTTTTGAGTTCAGCATATAATATGATGTATGTTTGTTCTGGATTGCTTCCAGTGGAAGATTTTGAATGCTATGCTTTCGCGAAATGTTTTGATTTATTTGTACTGTCTTGTGTGGCATCCACATATCCTCCCAAGGGGTATTTGGGCATCACAGCAGGGCCCTATAAATCTGCACGTACGAGTTGTAGAGGAGAGATGGTTTTATTTTGTACACGTTGAAAAGGTAATGTGTGATCTTTTCCCAATTGACAAGCATCACAAAAATACAAAAACATAACATTACTGAAAGGTATATGACAAAGCTCCAAAATAGATTTTACTGCGAACTCTCGTAGGTGACCACGTCTAGTATGCCAAAGTTTAAGTGTATCTGTCTTATGTAGGCTAGATATATATGTTTTTAAACTAAAGTCAATAGGATAGGTGGCGGTTATTGAGTTAGGTAAGTGAGTAGTTTGAGGAAGAGCAAGCCAGTATAATCCATCTTTAGTTGTACCCTTGAGAAGCACTTTCCCCTTTCTCCTATCCTTGACCAAACATAGATCCTTGTGAAATTAAAAAAAAAATAGGATTATCATTAGTGAGTTTGTGGAAACTTAATAAATTCTTGGTTATTTTAGGGATGTGCAAGATGTGGTTTAATAGGATATTATATTAAGGAGTAGTTAAAGAACTTGAGCCAAAATGCATGATGTTTAGTTGCTGACCATTACCTACAGTGACACCTTGACCTCTTGAATACTCATTTTTGTTGATCTATAAATTTCCAAGACTGTTAGTATCATGATGTGTCGCTTCAATATCGAGGAACCATTTTGGATCTATTATTGTTTGGGGCGTGGCAATCATGGCTGACATTTGTAAGGGTTGATACTGTTGCCCCTAAGAAATTTGTTGATTTGCCTATTGTTATTGAGACTATCCTTAGTAATTGGAATCATACTGATAGTAACAAATTTCTACTATGTGTCCAGGTTTTCCACTAACCTTTGATACTGGTCTGTTGTGTTCACGTATTTTATCTCTGTAACCTCTTCCTTGTTCTGTATTGTTTCGGACTCTACCACAGTTTTCGTTTAAATAAGTTCTAGAAGTTTGAGTGTACCCTGGACCTCTTCCTCTTTGATGTCCAGTAATAGCAATATTAGCTGAAAGGTTCTACATAGCAACAGTGGCTGCAACATTATACTGTTCTAGATGAGCTTTTTGGTTCATCAATATTGCATAAACTTAATTCAAACTAAATTTATCTATGACACTAGCAATAACCAAATCATATTCAATACCAAGTCCAGCCATTACATACATTATAATATCTTCATCTAACACCGCATTTGATTGAATTTAGATTATCAACAATGCCTTTGATTTTATTAACATATTTAGTGATGCTTATAGATCCCTTTTTAGTGGTTTGTAACTTAATTTTCAATCAAAGGGCTCTTACTCTTGACTATGATGTGTTTGTTACCTCAATAGATTTCCATAGCTCACATGACATATTGCAATTAACAAGTTGATTGAGAATAGACTCAAATATTGAAGATCACAACCAGCCTAAAATGATCTGGTCTTGCTTACTCTAGGAAATATATTCAGTGGACAACGTTTTTCCTAGTAATGATCCATCTAGTGAGGTTGAATTCAGCACAAACTTTGATGGTGGTGATACCTTCTTATCGATGAAAAAATTAATACCAAATCCTCTGAGTATCGATAACACTTGAGACCTCCATACTAAGTAATTCTTACAATATAATTTGATTTATTACCCTTGAGGAAGAGGAAGACAATATAATCCATCTTTAGTTATACCCTTGAGAAGCACTTTCCCCGTTCTCCTGTCCTTGTCCAAACATAAATCCTTGTGAAATTCAATGAAAATAGGATTATTGTTAGTGAGATTGTGGACATTTAATAAATTCTTGGTTATTTTAGGGACGTGTAAGACATCGTTTAACAGGATATTAGATTGAGGTGTAGCTAAAGAACTTGAGCCAAAATGCATGATGTTTAGTTGCTGAACATTACCTACAGTGAGACCTTAAACTCCTGAATACTTATTTTTGTTGATCTGCAAATTTCCAAGATTGTTAGTAATATGATGTGTCGCTCCACTGTCAAGGAACCAGTTTGGATCTATTACTGTTTAGGGCTTGGAAATCATGGCTGACATTTATGATGTTTGATATTGTTTCCCTTAAGACATTTATTGATTTGGTTGTTGTTATTGAGACTATCCTTAGTAATTTGAATCACACTGATAGTAACAGATTGCTATTGTGTGTCCCAGGTTTGCCACAATCCTAGCATACTAGCCTGTTATGTCCACGTCTTTTATCTCTGTAACCTTTTCCTTGTCCTGTATTGTTTCGGCCTCTACCACAGTTTTTGTTTAAATAAGTTCCAGAAGTTTGAGTGTACCCTGGACCTCTTCCTCTTTGATGTCCAGTAATAGCAATATTGGCTAAAAGGATTTGCATATCAACAGCGACTGCAACATTGTATTGTTCTAGACGAGCTTCTTGGTTAATTAATATTGCATAAACTTCATTCACACTAAATTTATCAGTGTTTTTTGTGACACTAGAAACAATGAAATCATATTCAATACCAAGTCTAGCCATTAAATACATTATAATATCTTCATCAAACACCACACATCCGATTAAATTTAGATTATCAACAATGTCTTTGATTTTATTAACATATTTAGTGATGCTTATGGATCCCTTTTTAGTGGTTTGTAACTTGATTTTCAATTAAAGGGCTTTTGCTCGTAAATGTGATGCATTTGTTACCTCAATAGATTTCCACAGCTCACATAACTTATCGCAATTAATAAGTTGATTGAGAACAGGATCAAATATTGAGGATCACAACCATCCTAAAATATTCTGGTCTTGCTTACTCCAGGAAATATATTTAGTGGACAACATTTTTCCTCGGAATGATCCATCTAGTGAGGTTGAATTCAGCACAAACTTTGATGGTGGTGATACCTTCTTGTTGATGAACAAATTAAAACCAAATCCTCTTAGTATCGGTAACACTTAAGATCTCCATACCAAGTAATTATTACGATCTAATTTGATGACCAAGGAAAAAAAATAAATTCAAGGTGATGGTAGTTGTATCAAAAAAAGATGAGCAATCTTGCTCTAATACCATAATGAAGTATCATAATTAATTAATAAAAAGCAAGAAGAAGGTGAAACTTGAATAAAGTGTATTCATGATGAAGATGACCTATATCCCTGTAGAGAGTTGGACTCTATTTATATAACTGCAGATGGTAACAAAATAAGATACGTGGCAACTGAATGGAAGAGTTCTAGAACTTTGTACGTAACAAACTTTATAACAACATATATCGCTCTAACTAATTACAGAATAAATGGAAATTAACAATTGTTTTCAACAACTAGTTATTGGTGAGTCTTGACCAAAGACTATCATAATTTAAACATGAGGAAAGTATGCTAAATCAACTAAGGTGAATTAATTAAGTGGGATTAAGCGTGGTTCGAGCTTCTATTGGCTTAAACGAACTATTGGTGCATTATTCAGCTTGGCTATGATGAGTTGGACTAACTTTTTTTTTATGAACTAAGGATCATAATTTGCTCAAATCATGAAATATGAATGATCATATTAGATCATGGGTGTACATCGGTTGAAGAATATACACATTAGCTCAAAACTTGGCTATCCTTCACTTTCAAATGAAGATCATGGATGATATGACAAAGATAGTAGGCTGAAGTATGAGAAAGTAGTAGGACAACAAAGAACATAGTAAAGTAGGGTGATGTATTTTATACTTCCTTTTCACTTATTTCTTTTACTAAATGGGAAATTTATGATAAAGTGTGTAAAAAGCCTACTAAAGTACTGTCTAAAGTAGTTGAGAATGTCAAATATCAACTAAGATACTAGCTTAGTGCCCATTTTCTTGTTAATGCCCATCAAATTTTCGAATGCCTGTAAATAGATTTTTTGATAAATAACTTTCACCAGAGGGATAGTTAGAGCATTATAACCTTTTGTAATTATTGTAAAAGTTTAAAAAGGTTAGTGTTTAATTTTTAATCCTTATGCATCTTTCTTTTTTGTTATTGCCTATTTCTTTTTGGCTAAGTTAAACACATATCTTTAATTAAGTCATTGTATGTAACACTTTAAAGTCGCGAGATTCAGAAAGGTGGAGTTTAATTATATAAATTCAATTGTCTTACTTAGACTTTGGTACATTTTTATTTGAAGTTCTTGTCAAGGTCTTTGAAATAACTAGTATTAGATATGAGTAATAAATAGCAGGAGGTAGTAATATTAATGAGTGTATTACTCAGGTGGAAGTTTCCATCAAACATTTTCCTATGGATGAGTGCTCTAACTAATCTGCAGCAACAATGGTCAATTATAGCAAGTAATTAAAACTATAATAAATTCAAAGTATTAACCTCACAAAATCTATATCACTATATTTATTAATCCTAGTTAAACAATTAAGCTAAATAGAGCAACAATTACCAAAGATAATGAAATCACAAGACTAATAAAAACAATTCAAATAAGTTAGCAAAGAAAAAATTAATTAAGCAAATATTTGGACTTCATAATTCACTTGTATGGAATTAAATAAGATTGATCATTTAGATTGAAATAATAATTAAACTAAATTATATGAACCCTCTTTTGAAGAACACAAGTTTATCCAATTAGGCAACTACCATCTCTTGATATGCAATTCAACCTAATCAAATTCATCAAGTATAGCGGATCTACTTTCGTTCTTTATCTCTAAAGTATTTATTCTTTTAGTGCAAGTATTATATTTCATCTCTTTGTCCTTTATACAATCTGTAAGACTGAATTTATGATGGTCATATATAAACTCAATAATTAAGAACAAAGAGAATAAATTCAATCAATAAATAGTCACAATGTATTGATAATTAAGATATTAAAAGCTACATCTGTAACTTTAATTAAGGTTTATAGCCACTAAATAAAACAAGAACACAATATAAATAAATCGATCTCAATATAATGAAAATGATATGAGAATATGTCATTTGCTCCTCCAATCTTGCTTTAAATATTCTTACATGCTAAAAATAATGAAACTATCAAAACAAAAGTAAGGCAATAGTCAAATGCCTTCCTAAAGTTCTCTAGGTTAAACCTAATAAGATTATTTATAGCTAGGATTACAAAAAATGGTCATAAAATGTTTGAGCTTAAGAAATAACAAATTCTAATAAATTATACATGAGAATAGACAATAACCGATGTTTAACATCAACTTGTAAACAACTTTAAATTTGTACTATTTTGCAACTTCTTTAAACTTCGTGAAAGACAAGTGCTTGTCTTCTTAACAAGTATGGTGCCTATTATGCCCTTTTCCACTAACTTCTTCATATTTTGAAATCTTCGGTAGTGACTTAGTGGCTAACACCTAATTAATTATATTCTTGTCCATCAAATTTCTAAATGTTTATAAATAGTTTGTTTGAACAAAGGTTTTTAATAAGACAGAGCTATAGCATTATACCTTTTTGTAATTATTATAAGAGATTATAAAATTTGACATTTTATTTTAATTTTTTTGCATCTTCTATGTCAAAAATTTTGACAAAACTAAACACGTTTCTTTATTTAAGTTTTGTATAAAGTGTTGGAATAAATTTCAATTAATTTGTGGGCTTATATGTATATTATAGGTTATCATTAAGTTTAAGCCAAATTAAAGTGATCTAATTAAATTCTGGGCTTAAAGCATCTAATAAGGGATGGCCCATATATATATATATTCCAAGACAATAATTTCTAATTGGATGATATGTCGAATTAGAAATTGTAAACCTAATAGATTTAGTGTTTACCCCTTAAAAAATATGGTTATGGTCCCAAAGTTATCTGTATGGCTATTAGGTTTCTCTTACTATCCTTATCACTAATGAAAATTACAAAATAAAATATAACATACCAACTTGGAAGATCATAATCTAAATTTTCAACTCACCGATTCACCACAATGGATTTAGGTATGCTTTTACTTTATGTCTTAATGATTTATGATTAGTTTTGTGATCTAGGCAATAGTATGTATCGATTAAGGTTTACTTCGATAAATTGTATCAGAGCATACTCATGATGAATCATTAAGAACTCAAGATCTTTTTTTTAATTTTTATGAAAGAACAAATATCTTATTAAGTTAAATAAAATATGTTCTCAACCAATGCAAAACAAGTGAATTATGCATTCGTGTATTTTAATAGCATCACCGTGTTGTATGAAATTTTGAATAAAGAAATGACTAACAAAAACAATTTTGCATTAGTGTATTTCAATAGCATCATCATGGTGCATGAAGCTTAAAGTAAAGAAATAACCAATAAAACAATAAAAGTATAGCTACATGTTTTCTCGACGAAATTTTAGCAATATATATATATACACATTATACACAATTTATCTTTCAATGAGATTTTGCTAATTTTGCTTTTGTGTATAGGTTTATGTCCATACAAATTTTTTCTTCTAATAATAGTGACAATTTGGATAAAATTGTCATACTTATTAAACAAAATTTCATTGTTATTTGGTTTATGATGCTAATAATTGACCATTTATGACCCATAACCTCACAATTTTGGGTTCAAAATACTGATTGATGTATGAATCACAACAACAAGATACAAATAATACACACACACACACATACACACACACAGATATATATGTATAATTTTGAAATTTTTTGGTTAAAATTTTTTGGTTATGTTTAGGATGTCAAATATTTTGAAATTTTCATATGGCAATATAAGGAGCTTGTATGGCCATATAATTCAGGACTATGGAATACTCATTTTTGTATTTCAAATTCACATTTTGGTTTGATATTTTTTGTTGCCTTTCTAGAATGACTTGCTTGAAGCAACATGTCACCAAAGTAACCTCTCTTTATAGAATAATTAATGTTAGAAAATTAGTTGATTTATGTGTATATTGTTCATACGATTATTAATCAACCTAAAGGAATGTTGGTATTTAGCTAAACTATATGAACACCTGTGGTAATAAATATGTGACAAGTATCATGTTTTCCATGTAAACAATAAGTTGGTCCAATTAAAGGCTTATTGTTAGATTGTTTATATTTGATTACTACACTAAGAGTACCACTTACAATTTTTTTGAATAAAATTACCACTTACAAGTTAATATTTATATCTATAGACTAAATATTAATGTTTTACTAGGTATCTTGTGATGCAGTTTTACCATAATTTGAATTTGAATTTGATATAGTATTAATACGTTAATAATGTGAGCATGTTTTATTTTGTGATACAATTAATGCTTCTGCTTTTATATCTTGATGGTTAAATATGGGTTTTGTGATCTAGGTAATGATAGGTACCGATTAAGGTTAATCCAACAAATAGTATCAAAGCATACTTATGTTGAATCACTAAAAACTCAAGATCCTATATTTTTTAAGTTTTTATGAAAGAACAATTCTCTTATTGAGTTAACTAAAATATGTTCTCAACTAAAGCAAAATAAGTGAATTATTCATTAATGTATTTCAATAACATCACCGTGATGTACAGAGTTTGAATATAAAAAGACCAACAAAAATAATCATACATTAGTGCTTTTCAATAACATCATCGTGATGCATAAAAATTTAAATAAAGAAATAACCAAAAAAATAATGAAAGCATAGCTAAAGATCTTCTTAACAAAATATAAGAATATAAATGAATATTATACATAATTAATCTTTATATGAGATTTTGTTAATTTTGATTATGTGTATGAGTTTGTGTCCATGCAAATTTTGGCCTTGATTAATAGTGATGATTTGGACAAAATTGTCATGCTTATTAAACAAATTTTCATTGTTTTTTATGATTCCAACAATTGACCATTCACAATCTGTAACCTTATAATTTTTTGTTTAAAATACATATTGATGTATGAATCACAACCATAAGTATATCCATAAGTTGAAGCAATATTGTTAATTAAATATAAGTTTTTTGAATTTTTTTTTGTTTTGTTTAGGATGTTAAACATTTTGAAATATTCATATGATTAGTATAAGGAGTCTGTACGGCCATATAATTAAAGACTACGGAATACTCATTTTTATAATTCAAAGTCACATTTTGGTTTGATATTTTTTATTAATATTCTAGAATGACTTAATTGAAGCAATACAATACCAAAGTAACCTCTCTTGTATAGATTAATTTATGCTAAAACATTAATTAGTTTATGTGTATATTACTCATATGAATATTAATCAACCCAAAGGAAGGTTGGTATTTAGCCAAACTATACACACACTTATGGTAATAAATATGTGATAGTTATCATGATTTTCATATAAACAATAAGTCAGTTCAAAGAAAGGTGTTAATTATTAGACATGATTTATTGTTAATGTTTGATTACTACACCATAAGCATTTCTTACAAGTTAATATTTTTTTATAAAGACTAAATATTAATTTTGTACTCTTTATCTTATGATCGAGTTTTATTATAATTTGAGTTTGAATTGATTAAGTATTAATAAGCTATTGATGTGAGCTTGTTTTATTTTGTGATCCAGTTAATTCTTCTAATGTTAATATTTCTACTAGCGTTAATTTAGTTATCATGCTCAATGGCACAAAATTCAAGGCAGGGCAAGAAAATGTTATGATGGTTCTTAAGGTTATAAATCTAGACCTTGCTAAATGAATAGAATGTCTCATGACACTTACAGCTACCAATAGTCTTGACTAAAAGTGGGAGATGAAGAAGTGGAAATATTTTGATCACATGAGACTCATGATCATAAAATGTATCATTCTAAAAGCATTCAAGGGCGCTATATACGAGGAGGTTACGACAACAAAGAGTTTCCCTACTAAAATTGAAAAGAGGTTTTCTAGAAATGAAAACGTGGAAACCATTATACTCTTATCAAACCTCTTATCAATGAAGTATAAAGGAAAAAGAAACATAAGGGAGTGCAGAATGAAGATGTCTCATCTTGCTTTAAAATTAAAGACACTTAATTTAGAATTATCTAAAGATTTGTTTTTGCATTAAGTTTTAATATATCTTCCTTCACAATTCAATTAATTCATGGTGAGGTATAATTGTCAAAAGGATAAATGGTCCCATAATGAGCTCATTTCCCATTGTATATAAGAAGAAGACAAGATAAAATAAGAAGATATCAAGAGTGCTCATTTGTCCATAACATCCAAAGATAAGGGCAAGAAAAGAAAGAAGAGGAAGGAAGCTACAGGTTCCAATTTTGTACAGAAGAAACAAAAGCAATAAGAAGATGAGGAATTTAGCTATTACTTATATAAAGGTGTAGGGCATAGGAAGTGAGATTGTGCCAAATATCATGTTTGGTGTGTAAAGAAATGTATGTTTCTTACTTTAGTTTGTTCTTAGGTTAATTTAGTTTCAATGCCTAAACACACTAGGAGGATAGATTTCAGCACTACTACTCACAGAAGTGTGTCTAATAAAGATACAGTTACCTATATCTTATTTATGAGAAAACCTAATCTTTGGATGTGTTCAAAACTTTTAAGGTTGAAGTTGAAAATCAACTTGGCAAAAGGATTAACTGCATCGGATCTGATAGTGGTGGAGAATAGTATGGTAGATATGATGGTTCAAGTGAGCAATATGCAAGTAAGTGCCTAGTGTGTCAACAAGTCAAGGCTGAACACCAGGCACCTTCAAGCAAGTTAAGGCCATTGTCCATTCCTGAGTGGAAGTGGCAAAGGGTGATTATAGATTTTCTGATGGGTTTGCCTAAGACTAGTAGGAAGCATGATGCTATATAGGTTATTGTTGATTGTTTGACAAAGTCAACCCATTTTATAGCAATTAAATAGACTAATTCTTTGCATATGCTAGCAATGAAGTATATAGATGAGATAGAGAGATTACATGGGATTCCAGATTTCATAGTTTCTGATAGAGATCCTCGGTTCAGCTTGAGATTTTGGAAAAGTCTGCAAGAAGCTCTGGGGACCAATTTACATTTTAGCACTGCTTTTCATCCTCAAATAAATGGCCAATTTGAGAGGACCATTAGGACCCTTGAGGGAATGCTCAGGGCATGTGTGATAGATTTCAAAAGAGCTTAGGATGAGCATTTACCATTGGTTAAATTTGCTTACAATAATTCGTACCACTCGAGCATTCAGATTGCTCCTTATGAAGCACTATATGGGAGAAGATGCAGACCTCCCATATGCTAGGGTGAAGAAGGAGAAAGGAAATTAATCGGATCAGAGTTACTCCAGATGACAGTTGATAAGGTCAATTTGGTTAAGCAAAGGCTTAAAGCTGCTTAGGATAGAATAAAAAACTATACTGACGTAGATTAAAAGGAAATAAAGTATGAAGTCGTTGAGAAAGTTTGCCTTAAGATATCTCCTTGGAAAGGAGTTATAAGGTTTGGCAAGAAAGACAAGTTGAGCCTAAAATATGTGGGTTCTTATGAAATTCTTGAGAGGATTGGACCACTAACCTATAGATTGGTGTTACCACCAGAATTGTCACAAATATATGATGTCTTTCATGTTTCCATATTGAGGAGGTATAAATCCGATCACTCCCACATCATTCATACCACTAAGGTTCAATTGAGAGATGATTTGACATATGAGGAGACTTCAGTGGAGATTTTGGACACTAAAGAGAAGGTCCTTAGGAACAAGACAATTCAATTAGTTAAAGTCCTGTGGAGAAATATTCTGTGGAAGAGGCCATATGGGAGCCTTTGGAAGCCATGAAGGAGAAGTATTCATACCTCTTTGATGACAAATAAGAATTTTGAGGACAAAATTTCTTTTAAGAGGGGGGAGAGATGTTAGCCCCCAAATTTCTTTTCTTATTGAATTAAGCATGGTTTAAATAAATTATGAGGTCTTGATAGATTAATTTTTGGAGTTAATTATTACGTCTATTTTTAGTAGGATTTATTTCATGGGTTAATTGAATTAAAAGTGGTAAGAATGCATAAAGGGCATTTTTGGTATGTCACTTAAACACTGAAGACATAAGGCAATAAATGAAGGGCAGAATGGACTTTTTATACTCAACAAGGGTAGAATAGGAAGAAAAGAAAGTGATCTTCCTCTTGGAGAAGGAACAAATCGTGAATGAAGAGGAGAAATACGAAAACAAAGAGAGAAAGAAGAGAGTTTTGGTAGTTGAGAGAGAAGAAGAGAGTTGAGCTAGGGTTCCATCTTTCTTAGTTTTAAGAGAGATTTAAGGTTTGTACAAGAAGGGAAAAAGAAAGAGGAAGAGAAGAGCTTCCATTTGAGCCAATAATCTTATTATTTGTTGAAGATTCAAGGTAAGTTTGATTTTAATCCTTTGGATTTATGGAAGGCTTTTGGTTCATGAAACTTAGGAAATGCATGGGTTTAAGTATTCTAGGATCAATTTTATTGAATATGTTTTGTGGGTTTTCAATTTTACAACCTTATTGAATTTGGGATTTTTGCCTATATAAAGATAATCAAGAAAGGCAAGAGGAGGGGCATCTTTAAGCAAGTTATAAACAAGGAATTCAAGGTGGGTTACATTTTTATAATTGAGTAATAAGCCATTAATGTTTCTTTCAAGAAATAGAAGTAAATAATTTTCAACTACCTTATTCATGTGCATTTCTTTTTTTTAAGTGCTTTGAAGAAGTG
The DNA here is from genome assembly GCA_025504915.1 of Erythroxylum reticulatum. Classification (NCBI taxonomy): domain Eukaryota; kingdom Viridiplantae; phylum Streptophyta; class Magnoliopsida; order Malpighiales; family Erythroxylaceae; genus Erythroxylum; species Erythroxylum reticulatum. Next base: position 42,877,836 of record JANSVA010000005.1, read on the forward strand.
CTACATATGTGTATATGAATTGTTTTATTGATTTATGAAATAAACGTTGGAAATGATTTTGGAAAGAATATGAAAATGATTTTTGAAAAGATACTATGTTTATAAAATCACTTTTTGAAAAAAGTGTCACTTTGGGCAACAAGTTTACAAGTTATGAAATATATGTTATGTGGGTTTGGTTTGGTCCATTCTATATGTCAAGTGCATTTTGACTAAAGGCTTCTCCCGCTTTCTTGCTAGTGGCATGGAGCTCCTTTATGGACTCCCTCATATTTATGACTACGCAAAACCACTGTGTAGGATTATGTTAGTTCTTTCTACTCACGACTACACAGGACCATCACTTGAGAATGTGTTAGTTTGTTCTATTTGTGGACCTCCTAAACCATTTTGATGTGCTTATGTGTTGATAAGTTTGTTGAATGCATGATTTGGGTTGCTTATAAATTGTTTGATAAATTGAGAATTAGGAAACATGTGTTTCATGATTCAATGTGAGTTTTGCAATGGAAATGAATATTTAAATAATTTTTACTTGTTGCTGATTATAAAACTGTTACCCATGAGCTTTAAGCTCACCCCCTTCCATCCCATCTTCAAGTGACGAGTAAGAGATCTAGTAATCAAGAGGTATGGCATCACTTAAAATTCGCATCTTTTTGTATTTTGAAGTAGTTTATGTAAAACCCAAGGCTTTAGCAGCATTTCAAGTTTTTTTTTATTCACTCATGTATATCTTGGTTATTTTGTATTTTGGTTTGTGAAACCAGTGATGTATTGTTGCTTGAAATGCCTTTAAAGCCTTGTAAAACTCTTATCTATTGATGTTAATTAAAAATGATTGTGTCTTGCTTATGATTTTCTCAAAGTTTGTATGTTGCGTCTTTTTTAGTTTTTCATAGGTTTAAAAGTATGTTCTGAATTCTGGGGAATAACTGTATTGATCTAGGCTGAATTAGACAAAGTTGTCTTCTTGGAAGTTGTAAATTATCTTTTAAGCTTTCTAATGATATAAATTACGAAATTTTTGGATATTAGAGTTGAGAGATATGATCATTAAAAATTTATGATGCTGCATAGGATGGACATAAGGGACAGCTACATTGATTTGAAATTTTGACCCTTTTGTAGACAAAATATCGTTTTGGGGTCTTCAAGGAAGTTGTAAGTCTAGAATTCCTATGCATAATTTTTCGCATAAGTCGTGATCACAACCTGCAGGTATTCCTCGTGCAAGTCGCAATCATGACCTGAACACTTTTGACTCTTTTGGCCATAACTTTGTCATCTGACCTCCAAATGACCTAATTTTTGAACCAATAGATTCCTAACACATTTCTCTATATCTGCATAAAAATTTATAGCTCTTGGTATTGATTTTAAAGAGATTTATTGAATCAATATAAGGGTATTGATTGTAAGAGTATGAATTGGATATTTTACTAAACATACTTTGGTATTTTGATGATATCTTGATCTATGGAGCTCTAAATGAGATTATTCTTAATTAAAAATGAACTAGAGACATTAAGCTACAAGAATTCATTTTGAAATTCTGATCCAAATATTTCAAAGATCTATCTTAAAGTTAAAGAAGTCAAGTTGTGATTCCGCTGACTGACTGGTGTGAGCTTCCCCCTTGTGGGATGCGTGTTCAAATGTCACTTAGAACGTTGGGCACACGTCTCACGAGGGCGGGGTGTTCAACATTATCCTATAGTACAGCATGTCAAACACTCCTAACATGCTTGGTGGAGCTTAAGGATGAAATAGAACGTTTAAGGATATGGTAAGGAGTATGATTTCTCATACCACTTTGCCAAAATCACACTAAAGTTAGGCATTCAAGACTGCAACTTACTTACTCAACAGAGTTCCAACTAAAGCAACTATCAAAACCCCTTATGACAGGTAAGAAACCTAACTTAAACCAGTTACACATTTAGGGTTATACAACAAAAGGCTAGGTCATATAGGCCAAATGAAAATGAACTAGACTTAAGAACCATTAGTTGTTATTTTATTAGATACTATAAAAGATATATGGGTTTTAAGTTTTATGATCCCACTGCTAGAGGAATTTTCAAAATAAGGGATGCCCATTTCTTTAAGGAAGTTGAGTTTGTGGGTGAGATAAGGTAAAAGACTTTATGTTAGAGGAGAAAAATATTATTATTCCTCAAGCTATTATTAAAATTAGTCAACAAGTAATTCTAGATCAAGATAATGTTTCTCCAATACAAATTCAAGAAGTTATTCTAAAAGACGACATCAGTAACCTCAAGAACTAGTACCACTAAAGAGATAGACTAGAAAGAGAAGAAATGCAATTCTGGATGATTATGTTATATACGTTCAACAACATAACGCATTATGATGGTGGAAGATGATCCAGTTTACTACCATTAAGTCATACAAATTTTTAACTCTCAAAATTGGATTGAAGCCATAAATGAGGAAATGAAGTCTATAGAAGACAATGACATTTGGAATCTTATCCCGTTACCTAAAGGTGTAAAACTCGTTGGTTATAAATGGATATTTAAGAACAAAGGGAATTTTAAAGGCAAAGTAAAAAGATGCAAAGCATGTATAGTTTCTAAGGGCTTCTATCAGAGGAAGACATTAATTCTAAACAGACTTTCTCTCTTATTTCTTTGAAAGACTTTTTAATCATCATTATAGGATTTGTGGTACACTTGAATCTTGAGTTACATCAAATAGATATCAAAACTACATTTCTCAATGTAAACATTGATGAGACATTTTATATGGTGCAATTAGAAAACTTTATATCAATAGACCCAAAGAAAATGGTTTGCAAATTAAATAAATATATTTATAAGCTCAAGTAGGTTTATTGTCAATGGTATTACAAAAGTCATCAAGTTATTATCTTGTTATTTTTTATATGAATATGGTAGATGAATGTTTATATCATATGTTTAGTGGGAGCAACACATAGTTTCGAATTTTTTTATGTAGATGATATATTGCTTGCTAATAATGAAGTAGGCTTATTGCACGAAACTAAGAGATTTTATCTCAAAATTTTGAGATGGAAGATCTTAGTGATGTTGCTTTTATATTAGGGATCTAACTACATTGATATCATTCTTAAGGAATTCTTAGATATCATAAAAGATCTATATTGAAAAGCTTCTCAAGAGATTAGTCATGCAAAACTATAATCCAGGTGATACCCTTATATCTAAAGGAGAAAAATTTAGTCTTGATCAGTGCATTAAAAATGAATTGAAGGTTAATGAGACACAAATGATTCATTATACATAAGTATTAGGGAGTATTATGTATACTCAAAATGTATAAATCTAGATATTGCATATATTATTGGAATGCTAGGGAGATATTTAAGTAATCCTGAACTGGACCATTGGGTCGAAGACAAAAGAGTCATGATGTATCTATAGAAAACTAAAGATTATATGCTCACATAAAAGGATATTAGATCATGTTGAGATCATTGAGTATTCTAATTATGATTTTGTTGGATGCTAAGATAGTAGGAAATCTAACTTTAAGTTATACATATTTGTTAGCTAAAGGAGTTATTTCATGGAAGAGTATTAATCAAACACTTATAACTTCTACTATTATGGTAGGGAGTGCTGGACCCCAACTCTGAAGCCCAGCATTCGGAATCAAACACGGAAGCAGTACTTGCCCTTCGCCATACAAAACCTGTATCAGGACATCAAGCATAACTTTCACTAGAGACCTCAAATCAAGGTGTCCATTTAATGAATATAAGGAGTACTTCAGGATCTACAACTCTTATGAAGACCTTAAAGATGAATTCTATCATCTAAGGGATCAAATTTGGACCAGAAGATGTTTTGAATAAAATGAGACGATGTTGATGTCATACTAAGACCAATCAAAAATGGGTATAACTTTCTATGTAGAATTCAGATTTAGGATTTCTTTAGATGAATAGAAAGAGGACTTCAAGATATACAACTCTCATTAAGACCTTAAAGACCAATTCTATCATCTAGAGGATCAAATTTGGACTAGAAGATGTTCTGGCCAAAATGAGACGATG
>JANSVA010000005.1:42883031-42899927 GCA_025504915.1 Erythroxylum reticulatum
TTGTTTGTATGTATTTTTATATAAATAAAAATATAAATAAATTATTTTTAAATATAAATCACATAAAATAAAATAAAATAAATTAAATAATTAATACTAATATTTTTATATAATTAATAATAAAATAATAAATCTTCTACAACAATCGTTTTAATATAAGAGATATAATAGTCATTTATTATACATTATATTCCATTTTATCTATCTTCCAAACAACATTTCGCTACATTATATTATGAATCATTCTATACTTTCCAAACAACTTTTCACTGTATTACATTATATTTCATTATAAACCATTCCGTTCTATTAATTAACGTCCGACCAAACAAGTCTTAAATTGTGCATACTCATAAAATTTTAGACTTTCTTTAAGCCAAATACAGTTTTAAGTCCTCAACTAATCATACTCAAAAATATTAACTTCAATTTAAGCTTTTAGCCCTTCTATTTATCCTCCTCGATCGTCTTGGTTTTGGTAGAAGCAGCGAAGAAATTGAGATACATTTGTACTTTGGTTATGTTGGCTCCAAGAAAAAATGTCATTCAAAAAGAAGCTACCTTTGCCAATTCTCAAAAAAGTCGATCAACCCCTCGGACCGCCAAAACCACCGCCGCTGCCACCCCTCCCGGACCCTCCGGCGACTCCTCTGAACCCAGCTCCGACTCTTACTCTCACCCCAACTTCTCATTACACCCATCTCTTGGAATTCCTCAATACCCACCTTTCAAAGAAGCCATTGACTCCTCATAACCTACTTCAGTTCCTCAAATCCAAACTTCGTCACCATCCTTACTTCTCACACTATGACTTGCACGTATTCACCTGGGCTTCCACTGTTGACTCCTTTCGCCATGATCACTCAACTTTTGAGTGGATGGCAAGGACTCTTGCTGTTACCAATCGCCTGTCAGACTTGAGTTCGCTTCTGGCTTTCATGTCATCAAACCAGTGCCCATGTTCTGAAGGTATATTCTCTTGTCCTAGGATTGAACCAATTTATCAGTTTGCCATCAATGCTTATTGTAAAGCTGGGAAAATGGATGATGCTTTGATTGCCTTTGAGAGGATGAGGAAATTGATTGATGGAAGGCCTAATGTTGTTGTTTATAACGTGTTGATTCAGGGGTATGTTAAAAGTGGACAGCATGATAGGGGTTTGGGTTTGTATAATAGGATGTTGAAGGATAAAGTAAAACCTGATGTATTTACTTTTAATATCTTAATTAGTAGTTATTGTAGAAATAAGATGTTTGAAATGGCTTTGGAGATGTTCAAAGAAATGAGGGAGAAGGGTTGCAGTCCTAATGTTGTCAGTTTTAATACATTGATTAAAGGATTCTTTAGGGAGAGGAAGTTTGAGGAAGGAGTGAAGATGGCATATGAGATGATTGATTTGGGTTGTGAATTATCGAGTGTGACTTGTGAAATTTTAGTTGACGGCCTTTGTAAAGAAGAGAGGGTTCTGGATGCATGCGACTTGCTTATTGATTTGTCAAGGAAAAGAGTTTTGCCAAGTAGTTTTGATCATTTTGTTCTGATGGACGTGCTTTGCAATAAAAGAAATCCAATTAGAGCATTGGAGGTGCTGGATGAGTTATGGAAAAATGGAAATGTTCCCAGCTTGATATCTTGTACCACCTTGATAGAAGGTTTGAGGAAGTTGGGAAGCCTTAATGAAGCGTTTGAATTGATGCAAAAAATGCTGAAACAGAGTGTTCTTGCAGATATTGTAACGTTTAATTGTCTTTTGCAAGACCTTTGCTGTGCAAAAAGGACAGTTGATGCCAACAAGTTGAGATTAGCTGCTTCTAGCAGGGGTTTGGAGCTAGATGAAATGACATATAACATTTTGGTATCTGGTTACACAATAGAGGGCAGAAGGAAGGAGGGGGAAGTTCTGGTGGATGAGATGTTGGATAAGGACTTCATACCAGATCTTGCTACATATAATAGGTTCATGAATGGGCTTTCTAATGTAAGAAGTTATCCTCAACAAAAAGTTAATCTTGTTGGCAGGTGAATATTGGCACGTCTTCTGTTCTTACTTTGATTGCAGTGTCAACTGTTTGCAACATTTTGGGGCTTATGATTGTCAGGTATCCTATACCTGGAGCTTTTTGCAATTCTGGTATTTCTCTTGCTTATATGAAGAAAAAGCATCGGAAGAAAATGGACATTTGCTGTCAACAGTATGTTAAGGAGGTGGTAGCCTAGACACTGAAAAGCGAGACTTCAATGTATGGTGCTTGTTATTTGGTCAAAAGATGGCATATGAGATATTTATTTATTTCTAGTCCTCAATGGTCAAAAGCGATCTATGATTATGTGATATGCATGCTGGATTTGGTATTTAACCACTGTCAAAATAATGAATCATGGTCTGTGCCGAGGTTTAGCATATGCAGTCCTGGGTTTTGGTATTTATTCCACCTGTACATTGCGTTCTTCTCTAGCCGATGTGACTTTTACTGGTATTCTTTTTTAAAGAGGTTTGGGCTTATGTTGAATAAAAATCAAGTGCTGGAACAATTGCAGCAAAGGCATGAAATTGAGGTGGAGTTGAATGCAACAGGAGTGAATGCTCCATATTACAAAACTGAGGCATCTTGTGTGTGACTCGAAACTGAATCCTTGTTGCTTGGATCCAAGCCCGAGGTTGACTGGTATGAATGGAGGACTTTGGTGGTTTTTTTTTCTGAAGTTTCCAGTTTCTCTTGCGGGACACACTGTGTGGTCTGGTAACAGGCCCTTTAGATGGACACAGTTCTCAATCAAGAAGTCAAGATGGGGTTACGAAATGAAACTCGGGTTTTTCTCTTTTTCTGCTTTACAAGGTGCCTGCAATTAATATTCCCCAGTCATCATTTTTCGAAAGGACAAAAAGCTTGTTCTCCCAACGCTCCTGTCCTAGCAAATACTTTGGTAACTTCCTTACAAGCAGAGATCTATATTTCTCAAGAACCAAGATGAACACAAATTTTCCTTTTCGGGTATATCAGAGACCATTAAAATTTCAATAGGTGGAGGCTTTGGCAAAATCTTTAATTTGGTTCTTATACTTAACTCACCCCTCTCATTCCACCCTTTTTAACTTAAAAAGTTTTGGTTCCATACGAAAAGGAAGAAATTTGTATAATTCCTCACTCAGAAAAAGCAAACTTCATCCACTTTCAATGGAATATTTTCTGTAAATTTTAACACTGTAAAGGACTGAATCAAATTTAATCGAAAAATGAAAGATAAGAACGAGAAAGGATCAACTATGAGTTTATCCGTTTGGCTAATGCTCCGGTTCTTCTTATTTATGATATGAGAACGGGACAATTATGTCTAAATCAAAGTAAACGCATCTGTGTATAATGTTTTCTGCTTTGCAGAAGTTTATGGAGAATTATAATGTACGTAATTTTACCTACAAAAAGACTATTTTCATTTACTTGAATCTTATAACATTGGGGTATGTACCAGGACTATTATGTAGGATCCGATGACGTCATACCCTATACAACCGAGACCCAGAGGCAGGAGAGCTGGTCAAGCGAAGCTAATAATGTTATCTTCTTACTGATACATTTTGAGGGCATACCCGTAATTTAACACCTTCAGTATCTGTAATTGGAAAGATGAGTTTAAAATAGCAAAGAAAAAGAATCCATAATCTCCAATTCTAAACCACTCGCAAACAGATAGTTACACTGTAGAAGGTACACAAACTTGACGTACGCTTTGTAGCAGCAACTAAAATCACTCTTCTCTGGCTCTTCCATGGCCACGACCTGAACTTTCTGAACCAATAACCGAAGAAAGAGAGACCCAGATGGCCTCTTTATGCTGCTGCTTTACTATATCCTCCAAGACCCACCTCCTAAATTCCCCTTCTTTCTTTATTCCAAAGCCCCCAATTCACCTTCAGCCTCCCTACTGGCTTCCTAGAACCCAAAAGCTTCCTACTTGGAAGCCTTCTGGCATAAGGTTTCCGACGACCACTGTCAGGGCCAGCATTGATGTCACCACAACCGCAATTCGACCTGGAGGTGCGGTGGAGACCGATAAGTTGCCAACGGACACGAGGAACCGGACTATGGAGGCAGTTGATTCCTATGGTGGGAGGGTTACAATTGGAGATGTCGCAAGCAGAGCTGGGCTTAAGTTGAATGAAGCTCAAAAGGCTCTCCAGGCTCTTGCTGCAGATACTGATGGTTTCTTGGAGGTAATCATATTGACAGATTGTTGTGACAATAAGAAAACTTCTTTTGAAAGTGGACGAGTAAAGGAGCCAAATTCACTTGAATCGGAGCGAATGCGTGCTCAGTAAATTGACATGTGTATGTGTGTGTTGTTTGTTTGAAGAACCCCCCCTTTTTTTTTTCCTAAGTTAACGTTGTTTGAGTTGTCCGTATATTGAAGCTAATGCTGATTACTTTTTCTGATCAATTGGAGTAGATAATAATTAGTTAATTTAGCTGAAGTCGATGTATGAGGGATATGGAATTTCAAGTCCTTCGAGAAATAATCTGCTATTGATAATGTAGGTATTGAACTGTTTTATGGGATGCATAACAAAGTTCTAGCTCAGTCTCAAGAAATTCAAATAATCTCATTTTCGTGATTGAATCAAGAGGATATATATGCATTCAAGTAGCGCATACAGCAAAAGTATCCACTTTTTATGTTGAAAAGTCTAGGCATTTAAAAACTGTTGAAACTGATAAAATAAAAGATGATCCAACCAAAACGAAGGTTTTGTTTTTAATTAATGAATTATATTTTTTTTCTTCTTGTGGCATTTATAGCATTTGTTATAGCTTGTTGATTTTATTTGCACTAAAGTCCGTGAGTTATGAGTGATTGTCTTTATTATTTGTACAGGTTTCGGATGAAGGGGATGTTCTTTATGTTCTCCCAAAGGATTATCGTACAAAGCTTGCTGCGAAGTCATTGAGGATGAAGATTGAGCCTCTGGTTGACAAGGCAAAGGTACTTATCTCAGTTGCATATCATGTGGGTTTTGTATTCTAGAAAAATAAAAATGTTATCTTCCACTTTGATTGTAATATGTTACTCTTTGTTCGTTAAAGTCTGCAGCAGAGTATCTTATCAGGGTTTCTTTTGGGACGGCTCTGATTGCATCAATAGTTCTAGTTTACACTACAATAATTGCTCTTCTTTCAAGTAGAAGGTAAACACTGCCTTACATTGGAAACAGCTTCTGGCTTGGTACCTTTCCTGGAACAAAATATTGACTGTAATCTCTTGAACAGTGATGAAGATAATCGTGGAAGGCGAGGCAGATCATATGATTCAGGATTCACCTTTTACTTTACGCCTACTGATTTATTTTGGTATTTTCTATAAACTGACAAAATTATTCTAAGTGAACATGTGGCTGAATTATGCTGTCTTATACGTCTAGGCATTATTAACTTGGTAAAAGATGGTCAATAATAGTTGACTGCAATTGATTTGGGTTGAAACAACATTGTTATTCATACAGGTATTGATGGAAGTCAATTAGATGACAAATAAAAAAGAAATGAGTTAAATTGATGTTCCACGTTCTTGGGTTTCATATTTTATACTCCCTACATGTAGCCCCTTATAAGCTCACATTCAGAGAGAAAAAATCTTTCCTTGTGGATGCTTTGAAAGTTAGTTGCAACATTTGTCTTATTAGACTGGTTTCTGCATCCCCTTTGCTAAAAGTCAGAGTGCTACACTGTTATGTAGATGTGAATTGCATGTAATACTCTCCTGTGTATAGGTTTTTCATTCCAAAATCAAGAGAAACCTTAAATCAATATTTCCTATCTTTTTCTTAGGTACTGGGATCCATATTACTATAGAAGGCGTCAAATGCAAACAGATCAGGGTGAGAAGATGAACTTTATAGAATCTGTAAGTGAATAGCTCAAAAAAGTTTGGTTCTTGCGGGTTATCTTTAAATTTTGAATGTACAATGAAAATTGTGAATTTCTTTCAGGTTTTCTCGTTTGTGTTTGGGGATGGTGATCCAAATCAAGGAATTGAAGAAGAGAGGTGGAAGTTGGTAATATTTCAGCACTGAATTCAGTGGTCCGTTACTTACAACAGTTTGTTAAGCTTATTGGTTGTTTTCATTGTCTGCATCTGCAGTTGTCTTTTTTTTTTTAAGTCACAAAAGCTTTTCCTGATCTTGCTTCTACACATACTTTTTTTATGCTTTGCAAGACCTTGCTTGGCCATTCTAATTATTCGATTCCATTTATTTGATTTGTTCACTCGGTAATTTTTTGTGTGTCAGGAAGAACTACATCAATTTTAAATCAAGTTAGCTGTCAACTCTAGTTAACGTGAATATGTCATTTTTGTCCTTTAATCCAATTCTCAACCATCGTAATTACTACAAGTTCTCAATTCAGTTCTTTCACTTCAATTTGTTCTATTTTGTTCATATTATTATTAAAAGAGAATCAAATTTCTTTCCATCAACTTGATTAGGAATTAGAAAAAGAATAACTTTTGTTAGTTCCACTTGTCATTTTTGCTATTCCATTCTTTTAATATTTTTTTTATTGAATTCCTCTTATTGGAAAATTTTGATAACAAAGGTTTTCATTGGCACATTTGAAGTAATGGGAAGGTTTGAATAAGAAACAATCAAAATAGGAGATGTTAAAAAATTATTTTCCACCTTTTTTAAGTGGTTGAGCATTCACACTTTAGTGTGCATATCTATACTGCTTACTGGTGTATTATTTAACTGGGAGAATTCTACCCCGCAACTGGGTAAGATTAACAAAGTAGTGTTTTATCTTGTTGAAGGTTATGGTAACATTTTATAAAGTTGCTCTTAAGTTGTGAGCTTTGTCTTACTTTTTCAGCAGTAATTTGCCTTTGTGACTTGCAATTGGCGTAGTTTATTGCAACATCTTAGAAAGCTGTTGTGTAAATTGTGATCATGGTAATTATTCTTCATTTATTTATCTGTTATTACATGCTAGTAAATTGCAAGCTGTAATAACAGATAAATAAATAAAGAATAATTACCATGATCACAACTTATGCCGTTCTTTCCGTCAACATGGACTTTTAGTTTTTTCCTTTATAATCATTTGCAGATTGGGCAATACATTGCCTCCAATGGTGGCGTTGTCACAGCTGAAGAACTTGCACCCTATCTTGACATACAAACTACCAAGGAAGATATGGTATACCTTCTTTATGAGATTAATTAATGTTAATGTTTCCTGTTGTCCTGATTGTCTTGCTAACAGGTTAGTTATGAGGTTAAATTTTTTCACAGTTATTTGGTTTAAATTCATACCACATATAAGATATTATAAGGAGTTCTTACATGCACAAAAATTTGAGAAAAGTCAAAATATAAAAGGTCCATTTTGAGATTCATCACATCATTCCTTATATATTTGTCTGAAACTCTGATGTAATAGCATCTGTGTTCTTCTTGAGCCAATAACATAATCATTTGATTTTGACTGCTTGAAGATGGTACCAATATGATTGTAACCTTGCTTTTATGCTGCCCTTTTTTTGTTCACTCCATATTACAGTGCTTTTTTGTTCTTTGTGTCAGAATGATGAATCTTATATTTTACCAGTACTTCTACGCTTTGATGGTCAACCCGAAATTGATGAAGAGGTAGGAAACTAATTTTGACCAATGTAAGATTTGGATGTGTATTTTTGTATGTTTATGAGTATTTTTAGGAATAGAACTAATCGTTTAACAATACTTATGGCATTGTATCCTGCAAAAGTAAGAATTTTGACAGCTCTTATCTTGGTTGAGTTAATTTGATTTTCAAATTTCAGCTCATTACTTATCATGTAGGGAAATATTGTTTATCGATTCCCTTCTCTTCAAAGGACTGGTTCTTCTCAAAGAATTGGAAGAAAGGAATATGTGGGGAGAAGATGGGCAGATTGGATTGGAGTTGAGAAGTTTCTTAGGGAAAAGAAATGGCAGTTCAGGTTATTCATTCGCTTGATTATTCACTTTTTTAAATAACATAATTTGATTCTCCAATTTTAGTGGCTGTTATTTTGCAGTAAGACTGGTGCATCGGAAAGAGCAATGGTTGTTGGATTGGGTGGGATAAATCTTTTTGGAGTTATTATCCTTGGAGCCATGTTAAAGTACATTCTTCTGGAATTATTACTTTTTTTTGGGTTGTTTACATTTTTGCCTCTCTAATGTCTCCACGTCATCTTGTTTTGAAGGGATGTTGCTCTGACAAACAGTGGATTCATTAATTTTGTTACTGGAATTTTTCCTTTACTTCAGGTGAGGGTTAATTGCCCTTCTTCAATTCTTGTTAGCAGAATTTGATATTCTTTCCACCATTATCTTGTGGAAAGTGGTTAACAAGGCATAGCTTCTTTGTTTTACCTCCTACAGATTTTGGAGTATTCTTGGCCTACATGTTCCTATTAATATTGCATTGTGAGAAGTCATTTAAATTTGATATAGGATAGAGGTGTCTCTTGGTCTGAGCTCCCTGTTGCTCTTCTTAAGAATGTAAATTGATTTTCCCACTATGAAAGCTCAATAAACAGTTTAAGCATGTATTCCATTTTATCATTGTCAAAAAGTTGCAGTTGGAAGTGTGGTGTGTTGTCAACTATGTTGTAACTACAAGTTCTTTTCCCAAGATATCAGTTGGATATACATAATGTGAATTGGCCTCATTTTGTTTTGATGACGAAATTCACAGATATATGCTGGTTCTTTCTTTGCAATTCCTTTGATTCGGTGGTTCTTTACTCTCAAGAAGAATGCTGAAATTGAAAAGAGGAATAAAGCACGAGAACAATACGCTCGGGCACTTGAAGTGCCTGATCTTTCACTTAGGCGGAAGGTAGCCTCTCTTTTGTTTTAGTTTGTTTTTCTGTGTGATTGATAGTGAAGAGTGAATGTTCTTTCATTCTAGCTTATCCTTTCTTTTGACTGGACAATTATGAACTACGCTGTCTACTTGTAAGAGATTCCAATTTTCATGTGTATGTATAGGGGTGAATTTGTTTATGATTATTTTGCACCTCAAGATAAGTGCTGATACTATTGCGCAAAAAACTATTAATATGGGTGATAGTATATTATTTTCACGTTTATCCTTGGATTAGCTTATATACACTAGCTCTGATTTTTTACCTCTCTTTGATGTTATATAGTACACCTCAATAGCTGGACTAAAGTAAATACACCGCATTACTATGCTAGATGTATTTTTAAATAACTTCTTCAGTAACATCTTTCACTTTTGGAATTTGTCCAGCTTTTAAGTGCTCGAGATATGGCACAGAAGACAGTCATAGGGCAGGATCGCATAGTCTACAGCACAGACAGAGACTTCACTGAGCAAGACTTTGAAGCCCAAGATTGGGACAGAAGATTCAGAGAGCTCGAGAAGTCAGATTGAGAAGGTGATGTTTGTGGATTTTTTACATCTCTCCATGTTCATGTGCATGTGGATACACAGAGAGATGAAAAAACACAATTTTCAAACTATCCTGTTCTTATCATATCACACCATATTTGGCTGGCAGTTATAATTTTGTATCTTGAAAAGAGTGTAAACTGCCAACATTTTTACTTATATTAATCTTAGAGAGGCCCGCATATTACCATCTTGCTTTTCCTAACTATCATGTCTGCTTGCAGGATTTTGACATGCGGCGTTATTCCTTAAGAATATCATGGCATATACCTTAAGTTCACTGCTATTGAGTGGCAGTCAGTTTGAAGCCCCTTATTTGTCATTTCTGGGAAGATGTATAGTATGATCAGGACTCTAACGTCTGAGATGTGCGGAGAAATTTGTAGCGCAGCTGCAGTTTAGGGTGGTTCAACTTCTCAATAGTGATGATGGCTCGTAAATATTAGTACATTACTGGCTGGATTTTCTAACTGGATGCAAAGGTACCTGTCCTCACAGTCATCTATTTATATGGTGAGGTGAAATCAGACAAACTATTAGGAGTTGCAAGACAAAGTTCAAATCCTGATTGCAGTCTCTACACTGGCAAAGTAAAAGGGATTGCTATAAGAAAATTTATTTTTCAAACCACTCCCTGTATTTGCATGCAGTTTGCATGGAGTTGGTTTGTTGTTTAAATTCTTGTTGCTTGTGGGATTGTTATAATCATGTGAATTGTCGTTTTCTTGGTCAAGTTCCTCATTTGGATGCTTTGCATTGAATAGCATGTGTTCCAAATTTGTCGATTTTTTGGTTCTTTTGCTGATTTCAGGGCTGACTGTGTTTTGGCACACTGCCCTGTGAAAGTCGTGAATTGCGTAAGCAGGCTCACATGCCAGTTTCTTTTGTTTTTATTTTTCCTTTTAAATATGATTTTAACCTTCAACTTGAAGTCTTTTGACCAATGACTTTAAAACACGTTAGAACAACAATCCTGCTTCCAGTCAATACTGGAACTGTTGAATGTATAAAAACTCTTCCAATATAAATAACAATTCCTTCGGCCGGATGACAAACATCCTGTCGACACCTTTGTCCAAAGAAGACACATTTGACATAAGCTTTACAAATTGTGGTGGATCAATTTGCAATTCCGGGTTGCAAAACATACCACCATGCTAATCCAAAACCATTATCAACATCCAAGATGCTTTATCTGGAGCCAAATATGCGGCAGAATTCAAATGTGGTCAGTAATTCTGAAAAATGGACCGGTGGAACTCTCCGAAACGGGATTTTTCAAGCAATTTTGGATACCAGTATACCTGAACCCATGACAAACTATTTTCATTACAACCACCTATACTTCAAATAAATAAAAACAGAGACCAGCTAAACTAACAGCTGAAGATACACTTGGAAAAAAGCGTTAAAAGATCGAATTTTTTTTTTGATATTGCAGCGTTAAAATCTCTGCAATTGGTTCCCAAGCAATTAAGAAGATATGATTGCTGACATTAACCAAAAAGTCGGTGTGAAATGCTTGGCAAAAGACGCTACAAACATCATTGGCAAGGGCCTAAATTGCTAAAATAATGCCAAATTCTAACATTTCCCTGTCTTTATATTAGAAATACAATAATAACAACAACAATTTTAGTACACAACCCTCGCTGTTTTGCGAGTATCGGAGAACAATATCAATTATACGCAGCCCTCTCTTTTTATTTTACAAAGAGGTGATTTATGTGACTCAAACAAATGACTTTTTGGTCACAAAGATATTATCTTACCAGTTGCTCCAAAGCTCGCCGTCCATTATATTAATGTTATATTGGGGTAAATATTTGTAATCAAAACTTACCAACTTCAGACGCAAGTTATCAAAAATAAAAGGGAAAAGAACAGAAGATGATTGAAAGTTATTGTGAAGACATACCCAAACATAAGAGCGTGAGGACTGTCATGCAGATTATTCGTGTTGAGTGTGGATTGAATTGAATATGACAGGGACGTCTCTGATATCTAGCTCCAAGCTGGACACAGCAATGCATTACTTTTGCTGTAAATCTGGATAATAACCCTCGGATGCTTCCATTCCCTGAGCTGAACCATAGTCCTACATGCTGGCCCTATCAAAAGGAAGGCCACTAATAAGCATCTCCATCCAAATGAATAAACAAAAAGTAAGACAGGCATTTGTTTCTGTTAGATTAGAAATAACAATTAAATTAAATGCTCCTGAGTGGAAAGTCATGCCATGCTGATTAACCAGCTGTGTTGGTGCTCTTTTTATCATTATGCTTCAACAATATCATCTTAAGGGAAATAAAGCCCTTGATATAAAAAAAAAATATTGTACTTGTGGGAGGTAGGTCGGGGAATCTCGTCCCTGTTCTTCTCCATCTTTCAGCCTCTTTGTATAGCTCCTAATGGCCCTATTCTGACATGGTATCCAAGAATTGCTAAATGAACCATGAAGGTTGATTCTGTTCCAGAACCTACTAGTCTTGTTTTCATTGATGAAACTTTTACGTGCTCCTTCATTAGCTTCCACATCAAAGTGATCATCATCACCATTCCTGTTACAAGAAAAGTGTTGAAAAGAGCCCACCACATCACGGCCTAATCTTGTGGAGTAATGAGAACCCTTCCTCAAGTTATCGTCCATTATGCAATTATGGTCATCATTTGTATGCACATGTCCGTTCATTTTTTCCACCTCAAACTCCCTGCTGTCATGCTCAACACTTTCTTCCTCTTTCAAACAAGATGCCGAGGTTGGATCCAAAAATCTTCTCAACATGTTACTATCTTCAAAATCATGATGATTAATGTGCTTAAAGGTATCCCCCCCAGTAAGAAACAATTGCAATAAGTCCCTATCACGTTCACTCAAATCAATGCGTGCAAAGTTTCTAGTGAAATCTACCATAGACTGGTCCTGTATACTTTCCTCCACATGAGTAATATGTTCCTTGATGGCTCTGATGAACTGCCTATGCCTAGAAATCACATCTTCACCTGCTCGAGATTTATCCACAGTTGATACGCAGGCAGCTCTTTCAAAATCCTCCAACTGATTTGTAAAAACAAACACAATCAGCTAATTAAAAGAACAAAACGAAAAGGAAGAGCATTAACCGCACCGAGTACCTGCCATTTTGCAGTTTCAAGGATTGTGGCAAGATCACGCTTATGATACTCTATCGAAGTAAGAAGTCTTGGATCAGGATGGTCACCGTGAACAAGACTTTGCTCATGCTCAAGAAGTCGAAAAACTGATTCCATCCTAAACATTATAAAAGAGTCACAAGTGAACGGACGTAAGACACTCGTTTACGAAAAAAAGAGGAATTTTCAACCTTAATTCAAGATCATTCAATAGAACAGATATTAAAGCACATACGATTCTGACATTTTCAGTTTGAACACATTACTCAAATGACCGAACAGAACTAATAACTAAATAAATAATGCCAAACAAAAACCCATTAACCAATCAAAGAGAAAATTATAATTTTCGTTCTCATTGAGCTCATAAGAGACAAAAATTTTAAGCCTAGATTAAGGCCAAGGAAAAATGTTCCAAGAATCTGAGATTGTGATGCCCAATCTGACCTATCGGCAGAGTCCTGAACAACTTCTGCTGCAGAGAACAACGGGTCTGATTCCCATTGGTGCAAGCTCGATGCCATTACTTTGTCTCCCTCAGAAACACAAAAAGCTTTCAACTTTAAATATTAAATGTCAATGGAAAGCAAAGCCACCGACCCCAAGAGCCACCAAATGAGAATTTCTCCCAACCCCAATTCAATCTTTAATTTCCAAACAACGCAACAAAGACTACAAGCACAGAATCTTCAGACGTGAGAAATTTTATATAACATGAAATTAGGGTTTTATATAAAAGAGATATTAGGCACAGATTCATGGGTGTTACAGAGGTCCAAGAAAGTTTGGAGCAGAAAGAAGGCCAAAAACAGAAGAAGAGGATGGAGAACGAGGGTAGTTTGGTCATTTGGGAAAAACTAAAGTCTTTGTGCAAGTTTTTAACGTAAAAAATGTATTTACCTAACGTTTATATTAGATTATAATTTGAATCATAATATTTTGAAGTATTTAATTTAAGTCATAATATTTTCAAAATATTCAGATTAAAAAATTTAACCGTTTTGACTCGTAAAAACTTTAAATTATTTAATTTTTGGATCAATTTTTATTTTTTAGTTCGATTTTTTAATCAATACGTTTTTTAATTAATCTATCAATTTTTTGTAAATTAATATTTTTATAAATTAAAATAAATAATTAATTATATTTAATAAGCTCTTTTTTCAATTAAACTTCAAATTTTTCGATATATAAGAACAATATCTTTTAATCATATTTCAAAATTTTCAAATTTATTCAATATTTAGTTGGCTTTAATCTTTTAAATCTTAACCCTTCTATTTTACCAGTTTAACTTTAATACATTTTCAGAATATATCTTAAGCAAATAAAACTATTCATCAATAAATATTATGTCAATACTAATATAATATTATTTTTATATTTTAATAGTAGATTTTACTGTTATTTAGTATACTAGAACCTACTATCTAAAATATATAGAAATGAAACTTATTACCACGTTATAAAGAAGGGCTCATTACTTAAATACATAAAAATTTATTACAATAATTATTGTTAATCCCTAATTATTATCTTTCATAAAAACAAAGCATTATTCTCAATCTACCGGTCTTTATCATTTTCTTCATTTATGGCTTCTACTTCATCGAAAATATTATCTAACCGCTCACATACTGTCTTGAATGCAAATTCTAGTAACATTTATGTGATTCAACCATTAATTTATAAAAGGAAGCTCTTCCATACTCTTATTTTCTTTATTTATATTTCTCTTTACCTTTCTCAACTTCTGCAATCTGCAACATGGACCTAACAACATTTTGATCAGATGAACTATCAGATAAAATTGATGACCACATTCAAAGACATAATCTTGATGTTGAAATAGGAGAATTCCTGAAGACTGCAAGAACACAAAGAGCCCCCGATGTACTGTGATAGTTGGGTGAATGTAAAAAATGTGGATTTCTGAAACTTGAGTGAATCGAAAAACACGCGTTGGAATATAAATGAAAGCTGCTCGACCTATCAATTCTTAGGAAAAATGTTATAGGCATGTTCGGGAATGGTATTGTACAACTTCTTGAGAATTGATTTGGTCTACTCATGTTAAACAAAGGTGAGAAGAATAAACTTAAGGGAAGACTAAGTGGAGGGAAAGAGGTAGGAATAGAGATAGGAGTTGTCACAGGTGGGAAGATTATGGAGGGTGCGAGAGTCGAGGTGAGGTGAGTGTTGGAGGAGGTTGGCAAGCTTGAGGGATAAGGAATCCAAATGGGCTTGTTTATAGAGATTGAAAAGCAGCTCAACCTAAGACTATTAGTCGTTAGAGTAGGACATGAAGGAGGAAATTGGGATTTTGAAAGGTACAGAGTTTGACATACCTAATTCTTTTTTTTAATTTGAATAATGGATTGAATTAACTATATCAAAGCTATCACAATATTACAATTTCACGATGTAATTCAACTTACAAACCAACTTATATAAGTAAAGGAAATATAACAACAAAGGTTACATATTTCAACTACTCTTCGCTCCTATTAATAGTGCCTACTCATCAAATTTGGCTATAAGGATGGCTCTAATCCAATTGATGGTGTCATCAGTTAGGTTATACTTATCAACTTCCTCTTGCTTGTATATTCTCCTATTTCGTTCCTTCCGTATAAAGTAAATAGTAATTGTGAAGGTTATTTTGTACAAAGGGGTATCATGCACTTTCTGAGTCTCGATTTATATAATCCAATTAAGAGTTGATATCCAATCATAATTGATGCAAGTAACCAAAAGCAGGTGTAAAATTATGCTCCAAACCACTTTAAAGTAGCTGCATTGAAAAAATAAGTGATCTTGATCTTCTTCATTCTCCTTACAAAGCACACATATAAGGTCATAACTTTCAAACCATCTATATTTGGTACGAATCATATTCTTTATTACCAACCATATGAAAATGGATGCTTGTGATTGAGATAACGTTTCCATAGAAGATTGTACCAAGGAACATTCCCGCTTCCTTCCTGTAAAGTCTTGTAGCAAGACTTGATAGTAAAAGACTTTGAGGTCTCAAGTAACTAAGTAAATGCATATGGCCTGTGTATATAAAGGATTTGGGGTAGATAACCCACTAATAAATTAAATCCTCTAAAGTTTCCTGCCCATTGCTTATGATTCATCAAAGAAGACGCTCTGGAGTTAATTGGAAGTCTGTTTGTAAGTCGAGATAATTCAGAGCTTTGTATTAAATGACTAAATTCTGTCTAATTAAACCAAACCCAAATATTATACCCATTTCCTAAAACATACTTAATCAAATGAAACACCACTTGTCTCAGTTTCAACATTTGCTGGAAGAACTAAGAGAATTCCTTAGATGGAGGTAATTGCCAAAAGCATTCAGTTTTAAGATATGCTGCATGCAGCCATTTCACCCATATTGCATTTTTATCTTCAAAGAGCCTCCAAATTCATTTACTTAGAAGCACTTTTTGCATCAAAGATATATGGATGATCCCCAAGCCCCTTGCTATTTAGGAATAGTCACCTCACTTCATTTGATTTTAGCTTTTTTTTAGTTCTATGAATTCCCAATCCATAAGAAAGCTTTCAATATGTCATCTATCTTCTTGGTTACTTTTAGAGGTAGAATGAGATGAGATATCCAAAAAAATATAGATTTACAAGAATAAAAATTATTAAAGTAACCTTAGCTGCAAGAGACAAAAATCAATTCTATTAAGAATTTATGCGAGCTTTGATCCTTTCTATAAGTGGAATACAATCATAATACTTTGGCTTGGCATACAAAATGGGAACTCCCAAATATTTGAGAGGAAGCATTTGGAGCTTTAATTCTATAATACTGGAGAGTTCCACGGAGTTTCTCACATCTTTAGAGCAATAAAAACAACTTATATTGACATTCACTTTTAGAACTGATACCATTTAGAGAATTTCATAAGAAGATCCTTTAACATTCTTATAGATTGTGGTTCTAATCCTGAGAGTAGTATCAAATCATTCGCAAACATCAAGTGGGTAAGCTTGGAACTTCTAAATTTATTATAATAATGAAACCTGCCACTGGTATTAATAACTTTGTTGATGAGTTGAGAGATGCCTTTGTTGGACCAATGGAAGTTGACAAATTAAATCCTTATATGTTTTGATAATAATAAAATTTATAGAATTGGTTAAGAAATAATTTCAAATATTTGGATTGAAATTCAAATAAAGGATTTGTGCAAATCAAGGTTGCCATATCTTCAACGTGCAAGAGATAAACAATGTGCAGATAATTCAAATCAGCATCTCAACAAATTAGATTGAAGATTA
>JANSVA010000005.1:42905007-42920019 GCA_025504915.1 Erythroxylum reticulatum
CCTATATGCCATCCTAGGGGTTTATTATGCAAAGGATTTTCAATAATATTAAGTGAATTTCTAATGTTAATACTTCTATATTTTAATTATTAATAATAATTTAATTAAATAAAATATAAATAAATAAATAATAATAATATTTTAATTAATTATATTGTAATTAATTAATTAATTAATTAAAATGTTTTAATTAATTAATTATAATATTTTAATTAATTATAGTATAAATAAATAATTAATTACCCTTATTTTTCCCATTCTCTAAATTACGAGAGGAATAAAAAATTACTTAAAATCAAGTAACAAAACTCTTAAATTTTCAATAATAAGTCTATATCAATCATTAATTTTCATTCAATACTTACACCTCTTTTTCTACCCCTTAAGCAATCGCCCCTTTAGAATCCATTAAAAATTAGAAAGAAGATACCACTGCGCTCTACGCGAGAAAGAGCTAAAAGTGACGATGCTTGAAGAGAACAAACTAGAGCCATGTCGAGATCGTCGTTGATTCATCGCTTAATGCCATTCTTCACCAACCAGATTCGGCAAAACCACAGGCTTCTTAGCATTTCTTCCGCTCAGGCCCAAGCTCCTTCTCTTGTGGATGATGGTTCCATTCACTTATCTGATAATTGTGTTCGAGTAATTCTTTGTTATTATGTAATTTCTGATTGGTTTAGAAATTTTGCGTTGTCGCTTTTAATGGGTTCGTACTGGAAACTTTCTGTTTTGTGTTCATGTTGCGATTTTTTTTTGGATTTCGTTCCATTTGTGTAAAGAACCCAGGATGCAAAGTTTGTTTCTTTTTGTCTGATTCTTGTCTTCTCATTTTATTTATACTTGCTTTTTGGTTAGAATCCGAAAACCGGAGGGGGAACTAAGTAATCCTGTCAACCATTTATATTGGTATGTGCAGAAAAGGGCTTTGATATAGCGTAATTTTATGAACTTATGTATTGGTTTCACAAATCCATGATTCACCGACAATATTCTGAGGAACCTGGATATGTATATAGACTTTAATTGGCTTTAGGATTGGCTGAGAGGAAGACTTTGGGATTCCTGTGTCTTGCACGTGTTTTGTGTTTTAGCTTTGTTATCAACACTTAAATTGCCCTGCAGAAGATGAAAGAACTGCATTCCACTGAAGGAGCAACGGGGAGCAAAATTCTTCGGTTAGTCGTGGAAACCGGTGGATGTTCTGGTTTCCAATATGTTTTTGACATGGATGATAAAATTAATCCTGATGACAGGTTTATGCGATTTAAAACTTCATGTTCTTGTTGCTTTTCGTTTTTGTTGTTGCTGCTGTAAGGAAGACACTAAATGCATCTATCATTTGTAGTTTTCTAATGCTTTCATATCTTATTCTCACAGAATATTTGAAAGGGGAGGAGTTAAACTGGCAATTGACAATGTTTCGTATGATTTTGTCAAAGGGGCCACTGTTGACTATGTTGAGGAACTCATCCGCTCAGCTTTCGTTGTAAGCCATTTCGTTTTCCCTTTTTGTGCAATGATTTTATACAAGGTTTTAGGATAGAGGATTGAAGAGATTGCCATAAAAGAAGAACTTGAAAACTCATTGAAGTTGTTCTCATTTCAATGCTCCACCAGTTTGTGCTTGTCAAATTTTTATTCTTAAGCGCCTGTAGTTGATAGGTTGTTATGCCAACATCTGATGACACTTCAAGTTTGCTTCTTATGCTGGCTTGAGTAATATACCTACATTCTCTCCATTGTTGTGTACGCCATGCCCTTAGCGGAGCCTGAATCTTGATTTGTCAGAAGGGTTCCAAAATGACTTTGCAGTATCGCACATTGCATCAAAAACAGAAGAAGACCAATGCCAGCTTCTATCTTCTTCTGGTTTGCCTCTTTACTTGGGTGATCATAATGTAACAGAAGGGGGAAATGGAAAAGGGAAAAGAATGAAACACTTGTTTGCTTGTCAACAAACTGAAGTGATCCTTCATGTATTGGACTGCTAGAATGCTAAGGAAAAGGTCGTTATTGAGAGATATAGTTTATGCAATGGAAATAATCCAATTACATTACTTGGATACAGGGTAATGGTTACATCCTTGAGCTTTTTCCCCAAAGCTTGGCAATTAGCTTTGATACCTCATACAGGCTTGCCAGCTCAAGTATTTGAGACTCACTACTGTTTCATGAATGGTTTGAGTTCTAAATTCTGATTTCATGTGTAGGTGACCACAAATCCGAGTGCAGTTGGTGGATGTAGTTGTAAGAGTTCTTTCATGGCAAAACAGTAACACTTATTGCGCCATCCGATACATTGGCAGCTAGATTTATTAATGTTCTAATTTATCATTCATATAGTGTTTTGTCTGAGTAGCTACCATTTTTGTATCCAATTGTTTTGCCAATTCCTTGTACATCAATAATCTAATGAGGCTTTTTCTTGTTATCTCCAATTGTTTTAACTTTGACCATTGCTACTACTTATAGCAGTACGTTTTATAATCTCATAAATGGACCAGCAGTTGTGCCACGGAAGTTAATTGCGTACGTTTCTTGGTCATTTCCTCCAAGTATATTCCTACATTGTGTTACAGGGCAAGGAGACAGGGCTCTGGCCACAGCGCTGGAGCGTTGATTTTGATCGCGTTAGTTAAAATAAATAGTGCGTTTAATATGTTAGCAGAAGGAATAGTTGTTAATCAGGAAGGTACAAGTGGCAGGAGCTGGTGAGGTAGTTAGTTAGCCTATTTTCTAGAAGAATTCTTGCTATATGTAACAAAATTGGTCTATTTTTCATCATGGACGGTGAAAATGACAAATTTGGCGTGACCTCTGGCCATGAGTTTCCGCTATCAATCTCACTCGTATCAATTGGTATCAGAGCACTCCTTCCTGCTGTGGAGATGGCAATGGGAACCAGATCTTAGAATATTGCTAAATTAGAAGAATCACTGACAATCTTGGCCAAGGACACTGAAGAGAAGTTTGATAAGGTGATGAAGGGTTTGGAAGAAAACCAAGCACGGATTGAATCCACAAATCTCAAACAGCACTCAAGAGTTTGAAGAGCTGAAGAAGATGATGCTCAATATTAGCCAACAAACAGCTTCCCTCTTGAAAATTCAAGACCAAACACCATCCCTTGCAGCCGAGAAAACACTTGCCAAATCTAATGTTTCTACAAACCCAAAACCAACCCCCCTAACCTCAACCCCAAACACCCCGTCAATACCACAAAACACCAGCCCACTTGCGTCAAATAATAACCCTGTCACACCACAATATAACTTTTCCAAACACAAACCCGTTTGTTAACAACCCAGCAACGTAGTCTTACAATGGTTGCCATTCTTACTGCCATAACCAACCTAAGAAGCCCAAAAAAGATTTCCCACAGTTCGATGGTGAGGGATTGGATGAATGGATGTATAAGAGTGAGCAATTCTTCGAAATACAGCCTATGGGAGCGTATGAGAAGGTCAAGTATGCCTCATACTTCTTAAAGGGGATAGTATTTCAGTGGCATAGACCATATGTGAGGTCGCTAGAATCACCCATCACTTGGGAGGATTACTTGGAGGCTATTTGCAGGAGATTTGGTGGACATCCTGATCTGTTAGTGGCAATTAAGGATCTGAGGAAGGAGGGGGGTTTGGAGGACTATATTCAAGAGTTTGATAAACTCTGGAATATGGCAAAAATTACTGAAAAATTGGCTTTGAGTTGGTTCAAGGGAGGACTCAAAAGGGAGCTAAAGAGAGCAATAGTCCATGGCAGACCCACTAGCTTGCATGATGCTTATGAAATAGCAAGAACGGAGGAGGAACTCATCAAAGAAGAATCTACCTTCTCTGTAATTCATAAATCCAAAAACATCTACACCAACTATTCAAACACAAAAATAACGCCAAATACCAATATAAAAAACCATTGACCAAATACAACAAACCAAAACAATTCAAACTACAAATGCCTACTGCCAAACCCAAATAAAAACCCAAAGCCATTTTATAGACACAGAACCCTTAGCAGGCAGGAGATGGAAGGAAAAAGGGCAAGAGGAGAATGTTTCGGGTGCGATGAGAAGTATGTACCTAGGCATAATTGTAAAAACACACAACTCTATTCTATCAGTATACTAGAAGAATCAGTGGAGGAAGAACCAGAAGAAGAGGAAGAAAACGTGGTGGAGGAAACAGGGGAGGTTACACCCCACATCTCAATGAATGCATTAAAGGGACAAACTGGGTTTCAAACGCCCTAATTGATAAGAAAAAGCAACCAAAGAGCCTTAAACAAGTGGACTCAGGAAGCACTCATAATTTCTTGGATTCTAAAATGGCAAGTAAATTACACTGCAAACTCACCTACATTAAACCATTGATTGTGGAGGCTGCAAATGGTGATATGACCTACAGAGCTATATGTAAGGGTTTCCAATGGGAGATGGAGGGAGCCCAATTTATTGCTAATATGTTTATACTGGAGTTAAAAAATGCTGATGTAGTGCTGGGAATACAGTGTTTATCTACACTGGAAAATATTGTATCTAATTATGACAAGATGTGGATGTCCTTTAATTGGTTTGGAAGGGAGATAGTGTTGAAGGGAAACGATAAAGCTGGCTTGTACACCATAGGAGTAAATGAGCTGACTAAATTGTTAGAACACCCTGATCAGGTCAGTGAAGTGCAGTTTTACAGCCTAAAGGTAAGCGAGAATCAGAGGATTGAGTTAGCTACTCTGTCAGCTACGCTACCTGAAGCAACAATGCCAGACCCACGAATTAAGGCTCTACGGGGCAAATATCAAACTCTATTTGATGTACCTTCGGGGTTACCTCCCTGCAGAACCCAGGACCACCAAATTCTCCTTCGTGAAGGTGCTCAACTAGTCAATTTAAGGCCCTACAGGCATTCTAGCATACAGAAGGATGTAGTGGAGAAATTAGTTGCGGAACTATTAGAAACTGGAGTGATAAGGCCTAGCAACAGTCCGTTTGCTTCTCTAGTCATTTTGGTCAAAAAGAAAGATGATACTTGGAGGATGTGTATTGATTATAGAGCACTCAATCAACTCACCATTAAAGACAAGTTTCCAATTCCATTGGTGGATGAACTCCTAGAGGAATTGGTTGGTTCTACGATATTCTCCAAGATTGATCTTAAGTCTGGGTACCATCAGATTCGAATGGCACCTGAGGATGTGTATAAGACAGCGTTTCAAACCCACAATGGCCACTACGAATTCTTGGTAATGTCTTTCGGCCTTATTAATGCGCCAGCAACTTTTCAAAGCCTCATGAATGATGTATTTAGGCCATATTTAAGGAAGTTTGTTCTCGTCTTCTTTGATGACCATTTGGTTTATAGTAGAAGTATGGAGAAGCACTTAGAAGACCTACAGATGGTGTTTGATGTTTTAAGGACGCACAAGCCGTATGCAAAAATGAGCAAGTGTGTGTTTGGTAGTGCTCAGGTGAGAGTACCTTGGACATATTATCTCCCAGCAAGGGGTTACTACTGACCCTACTAAAATTAAAGCTGTCCAAGATTGGCCTAATCCAACAAACATCAAACAGTTGAGAGGTTTTCTGGGTTTAACAGGGTACTACAGGAGATTTGTTAAGGGTTATGGTCAAATTAGCAAGCCATTAACTCAACTGCTCAAAAAGGATTCATTTAAATGGTCCGATGAAGCCACTACGGCTTTCAACAAGCCCAAAGAGGCCATGATATCACCTCCCGTATTATCATTACTAGATTTTTCCAAGGTGTTTGCAGCAGAGATTGACGCGTCTGATGTGGGCATTGGAGCGGGATTAATGCAGGAAGGGCACCCAGTCGCTTTCATTTGCAAAGCACTAGCTCCAAGAGATCAAGTTCTTTCAGTTTATGAAAGAGAGATGATGGCAGTAATGTATGCAGTTGTTAAGTGGAGGCACTATTTATGGGGAAGGCATTTTAAAATCAGGACTGATCATATCAGCCTTAAATACCTACTGGATCAAAGGGTTTCAACAATTGGTCAGCATACGTGGCCTACAAAACTTATGGGCTATGACTATGAAATTTTTTATAAAAAGGGAAAAGAGAATGTTATCGCGGACGCACTATCAAGGCTGCCTGGTGGTGAGTTGTATGCCTTGGGCAATTTCAACAATCTCTACAGACTTATTGGACCTAATAAAAAAGATGTGGGAGGGAGATACTGGATTGGTGCAGATTATAAGAGAGTTAGAGGCGAATCCCTCATCGCACTCTCACTACAAGTGGGAGAAAGGTCTGTTGACAAGGAAAGGGAAGATTGTGGTGGGGTCTGACCTAGAACTTCAAAGGAAGCTAATTTCTATGTTCCATGACAGCCCTCTTGGGGGTCATTCAGGTATGACAGTAACCTCTAAGAAGTTGGGAAGTATTTTATATTGGAAAGGGCAACAAAGGCTAGTAAGGCAGTATATGAGAGAATGCCAAACTTGCTAGGCTTACAAACCAGAACTAATTGCTTATCCTAGTCATTTACAACCCCTGCCCATTCCCTAAACACCCTTTGTGGACATTAGCATGGATTTCATTGAAGGATTGCCTAAGTCCAGTGGAAAGGATGTAATATTGGTGGTAGTGGATAGACTAATCAAGTATGCCCATTTCTTGGCATTGTCTCATCCATATACAACACAAAAGGTCGCCCAAGTGTTCTTAGACAGTGTGTTCAAGTTGCATGGTATGCCTTCAACCATTGTCAGTGATCCAAAGTCAGTTTTAGAAAGAGTTGTTCTCGTTACAGGGGGTGAAATTGATGCATTTAACATCCTATCACGTTCAAATGGATGGACAAACAAAGGTAGTAATCAGGTGCTTCGAGACCTACCTTAGGTGAATGGCAGGAGAAGTACCTAGCAAGCGGTGCCAGTGGTTGTCTTTTGCAGAATGGTGGTACAACACTAACCATCACTCGGCATCAGACATGACTCCGTATGAAGCGCTTTATGGAGTCCATCGACCCCTACATATTCCTTATTTTCCTAGGGATACTGCTATTCAGGCGCTGGATAAATAATTGACAGATAGGGAGGCTATGATCAAGTTTCTAAGGCATAATTTGGAGAGAGCCCAAGCTAGAATGATAGCGCAGGCCAATAAGCGCAGAACGGCCAGAGAATTCAAGCAGGGAGATTGTGTTTACTTGAAACTTCAACCATACAGGCAAAACAAAGTGGCTTCGCGACCATTTTACAAGCTTGCCGCTAAGTATTATGGCCCCTACCAAATTATGGAGAAGGTGGGACAGGTGGCTTACAGACTGGCTTTACCTCCTGGTGCCGCCATTCATCCAGTCTTCCACATTTCTCAATTAAAGCAATCTCTTGGTAAGCATCAGGTACAAAAGGAACTACCTGTGATTTCGACTGATTTCTCCCCACAACCTCAAGCGGTGCTGGACAAACGATATATCAAGAAGCGCAACAAGGGAGCAATGCAGGTTCTAGTACCTTGGAAGGGCTTATCACCATCTGAAGCTACTTGAGAGTGGGTTAAAGACCTGCAGCTGCGATTTCCATCCTTTAGCCTTGAGGACAAGGCTCATTTGGAGCGGAGGGTACTGTTACAGGCCAAGGAGACAGGCCTCTAGCTACAGTGTTGGAGCGTTGATTTTGGTCCCGTTAGTTAAAATAAACAGTGTGTTTAATAAGTTAGCAGAAGGAATGGTCGTTGATCAGGAAGGTACACGTGGCAAGAGCCGGTGAGGTAGTTAGTTAGCCTATTTTCCAGAAGGATTCCTGCTATATGTAACAAAACTGGTCTATTTTTCATCATCGACAATGAAAATGACAAATTTGGCGTGAACTTTAGCCACGAGTTTCCTTCTTCCCTTTCTGTTAAGCTCCTATTCTATTGCTATTTCGGCTAAACACGCGGATCACTATTGATTCTTTGCAAGAATCAATCCAAATCTGTTTGCTATCAGTTTCAATCGTATTACTTTGCCTTGGTGGCTGGACAGTAAACTAGAGCATGCTCTTCCATGTTTTAACATCCCATTCTGGTATATTAGATGAAGACCATCAGATCGGATTTGATTTTCCCCAGCCCTCTCAACCTTGCTAACTTCGATAGAATACAGATAAGATTAGTTCTCTGCGCCATCTCACATCAAACTTTTATTTCAGTTATAGATTAGTTCTCTGCACGATCTCACATTAAACTTTTATTTTAGTTTTACTTGAATCCAAAACTCCAAAACTCATTCGAGCTTTTGTAAGTTCATCAAAAGCAACATAAAGGAGATGATTGCGGGAACTTTTGGAAATCATCATATGACTCAGCGTGAACACAATGCTTTTATTACAAGGCAAACCCGTCGAACACTTGTTAAACGCCCGGTTAGTCATAAGACGAGTCTGAACCAGAAGCCACAAACTTGAAGAGGAAAGAATGGCAACAGCTTAAGAGTAGAAAGTCTTATAAAATTGCTTGCACAGTTAGGCGCGAACTAAATCTCTGGAAAAATATGGCCACAGTTACATCCGACCAAACTCGTTGAGAGTATACATCAATTTTTCATGAATATGAAGGATGACACACTGAATTGTAGCACTCTCGAACACCAGACAACGGAAACAAACAAAGCAATCAGGAACTAACGTTCAAAGTGCAAGATTCTCGACCAAATGCTCATAATCTTGTATTGTTTTAATCTATTTAAATCCAAAAACTGGAAACCATGTTTAAGAAGCCAATCTGGTGTACCCCAACGAATTATCCTTATTGCAACAATGAAAAACTATACCTACAATGTAGATGACTTCTCCAAATCTTCCGCAACCAATTGACTCATTCTTCTGATGGCCTTTGCCCCAAAACTGAAATGTCCTCATATCGCTTCTGCAGCAAACCAAAAGGAAAAGATCAAATGAAGTTTGTGGAAAACTACCTGGACAAATATACTATTCCGATTGGGCATTTCAACTTTTCAATACGTCAGTAATCAGTAAGAATTGATAAATTGATAACTTGATTGTTGCAAATGCATGATTATGTCCTAATCCAGTATCAAACTCCAAGAAAATTAAACATGGAAAATCCTAATGATCCACAATCTAGATGGCCCACGATAATAATTTTGCAAATAAGAAAGATTACAGAAGCATATGGTGTGTAAGATATGGCATCCGGGAACTCAGCTTAGAGTTTCAAATTTGTTCCAAGACATAGTTGCAACATATAAAATAAATGCAGGAAAAAAAAAATCATACACTTATGTGAAGAAGGGGATTGAAGTGAGAATTTAAGTTCTGTTTTTGGAGTTTGGTTCATTAAGGATTTAAACAGAATGCAACCAATTCAAAAAATGTTGTGATGATCAATAATAATGCAACAAAGGACATAAAGAACTACTGGAAACCAAAATCAGTAGACCTTTCTTCCTGAAGACAAATGTTGATACAAGTGTCTTCGAAAATGCTTGAAAGATTGATCAATAACCATTGGGTAATTATTTGAGAGACACTGAAAAAGTTGTGTGTGTGTGTGAGTGTGCGTTCCTTTGATTGAGTTTTACATTATTCAAAAACTCTTTGGCGCAAAAATGGTTATCAACAAAACACATGATAAATGCACACTTTTAGCTGATGGTAACCAACTATTATAATTAGTATGGGTATTCAAGCAAGAGCATCATTAAACATCATAAGGATGCACCAAAACTTTACTTATAAATGGCATCAATGTTAACTTCTTAGAAAGCTTCCATGAATGAAGAAAAAGCACAAGAGAAATTAATGTTTATAGCGATTTAAAAGATGAATGTTTATAAATGAAAAATGCCACTTGCATTTCACAGCACAAATGAAAGTTGCTACATCTGGTCAATGACAAACCACTATAAATGAAGCAAATATGAGATAGTAGAGGGCATACCCCAACATTGTTGTACTCCCAAAGTTTGTGAACTCCATAATCCACAGCCTGCACGCAGCAAAATAAACTTCTAAATTACACATCAGATTCTATAACAAACTCACACAAAATACGATTTATCCAATAGAATTATGTAACAAAGTATCACCTGTTCATCTTTCTTTCATTTTCCAGGCAAGAATACAATAGTTGACGATATTTATCCAATTCAATTACGGAAAAAGCCAACATTTTTTATTCTTTCTTCCATTTTTCAACAAAGTACACAGTATTTGATGATAGTTTATAGAAAACAATTGTCAAACAAGCTATTATCAATAGTTGACCATCAGGTTTATCAAAAGGCCAAATCAGTTAGGAGAAGTATTCATCACAGATCCATCAAGGAAATAACCAAAGGAAGATCAGTGAAACATTATAAGAAAAGAAGATAATTTAATAAGAAATCCAATCAAAGGTGTTACTCGTTCGCCGAAGAAAGCGCCGGCGATCACGAAGGTAGCGTAGACGGAGGTGCGCCGCATGATGAGCTTGTAGATGGCTTCGAATGGCCCTTTCTGAGTTCTTCTAGGTGTGAAATCCATGGCTATTGACTCCGGTGTTCGGTGCTGGAGAATTGTGAGTTAGGGTTTGTGATAACAAGCCAAAATGCGATACGTTTGTTTCTGAAATTTCTCGAAGACGAAGACGAGCTAAGGGACAGGCACAGGCACAGGCGGGCCCCTAACAATTGGGCCGAGTCAAGGAAGCCCATGTCTTAATGCCGAAGCCCAAGCTTTTCTTGTTCTTGTTTTTTAATCTTTAATGAAATTTCAAAATATGAATTTTTTTTTTTCAATTTCTTAAAAAAAGAACATTAATCTTCAATTTTTGTATATAATATTTTACTCTATGATTGAGTTGGCTGCTTTACTAAGTGGCATTACATTTTACGTATCAAATTTCTTCAAATTTTACGTGTTAGCGTAATTTTAAGTGGAGAAGATTGAGTTGACGAGAGGCTATTGGCTCTAACAATACAATAAGCACTAATTCTCAGATTGCTCTGGTAATGCAACTTTTCTCTTGCTACCGTTATCCAACTTTGCAAATTTGGAACTTAGTGGTGCAAAATGTTGGGGGAAAAAGCAAATCTTTAGTAGGACACGAGGGGGGCACGGGTCCTGTCCGTGTCCTACGCTCTCTTTTATAAAATTATTAGCAATTTAGTATCATATATTTTATAAAATTATTTTAGTAAAAAAAAAAAGTCCAAATTGTCTACGATCAAGTTTTGTATTTTGGAGTTGTTGTTGCTCTTGCTGGCTGCGATTGCTATAGACAATAGGAATAAGATTTGGGTTCGAAGCTTTGGTAGATTCTGTGTGGAATGGATTTGTACGAGAGGAACTTGGAGCTGAGGGAGATTCAGACACTGCAGGGTCACACTGACAGGGTGTGGAGTCTCGCCTGGAATCCGGCCACCGCCGCTTCCGGCGTTCCACCTGTCTTCGCTTCTTGCAGCGGCGACAAGACTGTCCGAATCTGGGAGCGAAGTCACATCTCTCGTACTTGGGACTGCAAGGTTTTCCCTTTTTCTTTATCTTCTAATTTCCCCATGGTTATTTTGCATAATATAAGTTCTTTGCAAGACTTGATTTTTGCTTGGATTTTGTATTGTTGATGGGTCACGCTTCGTGGGCTTCTTGTGTCTATTTCTTCACCGATGAGAGTTGACGCTTTTGATCGTTTTATGGTGTACTTTTGGCTTGATCATTGCTTTTTTACAATTTTGCCTTTGTCTGAAGCTTTTGTTAGCTCATCTGCTGGATTATCCTAGTATTGATGTCTCATATTTTAATTTCCGATTATTAGGATTTCTGATAATTGATGCGGGTTGTATTGCTGTGTATGGCGGCTGTTTTGTACGATAATCTACTGTGACATGATGTTTTGCAGGCAGTACTAGAAGAGACGCACACCAGAACTGTTAGATCTTGTGCCTGGTCGCCCACCGGGAAATTGTTGGCTACTGCCAGCTTTGATGCCACAACCGCCATTTGGGAGAATATTGGGGGTGATTTTGAATGCGTGTCTACCTTAGAGGTACTACTGTCGTAAACTGAAGATTAATTGTAACTTCAGTTCTGATTGTTGTTAAAGCAATTCCAGAACAAAAATGAATTACACAAGTCCTTTTTCCATTTTTTTTTCTTTTGGTGGAATTAGGGTCATGAAAATGAAGTCAAAAGTGTGTCATGGAATTCATCTGGGTCTCTGCTTGCTACATGTAGTCGAGATAAAACTGTTTGGATTTGGGAAGTGATGCCAGGAAATGAGTTTGAGTGTGCCTCTGTGTTACAAGGGCATACACAAGATGTCAAAATGGTTAAGTGGCATCCGACTTTGGATATCTTATTCTCTTGCAGCTATGATAACACTGTCAAGGTATTATCTACCCTAAACGGTCTTTCTCATTTGTTTAATTGTCTAATTACTAAAGATTTTTATACCTGCTATATGGCAATAAGATGGAAGCAATATGCAAATTTTAGTGGTAATTTGTTATTTACAGGTTTGGGCGGAGGATGGTACGGGTGATTGGCACTGTATTCAAACCTTAGGTGAATATAACAAGTAACACACTCTCTCTCGCTCACTCACTCTTTCTCCCTTTTTTGTCCTCGCTTTTCAGCAAGTTCCTTTTAATCTGTTATGAACTGGTCTGTTATTTTGCTTTGTTCTATAATTAGTGATGATCAATGTTGATATGAGAGTTATTTTTCCCTTGTCTATTTATAATGTACTTGTTGGCTTATCCGCATTTCTTATTGAGATATTTTAAATGTGACTAATACACAACTTCTGTTCTTCTCAGTGGTCACTCTTCTACTGTCTGGGCACTATCTTTTAATGCTGAAGGGGACAAAATGGTCACCTGTAGGTACGTTAAAGGAAAATTATAATTGCTGACCTATAATATCCGCTTGTTAGAATGGCACTTGGTGTATATCACAAAGAAAAAACATTCGGGATATGGGAAGCTGAACTAAGGGAGGCTGCATTTCTTTTGCAGTGATGATCTTACACTGAAGGTATGGGGGACAGATATTGGAAGGATGCAATCTGCTGATGAGCATGTACCTTGGTGAGAAACATGCACTTAAAATGTATATTGGATCTGTTACACATGTTCTTGGAATTTTGTATAGCTGAAACTATATTCAAGCTTTGAAGATTAGTTAAAATACTTTCTAATTTTGTTAGTACCACTCCATGCATACAGTCTGTGGGTGCTAACAATCAGTCCACTCAACCCATCCAAACCTACATCCGTAGGAGCAAGATGGGGAAGAGGGCAAATGCCACATAAGCTAGGTGGTTATGAGTTAGTTATGGAGAGAGGTTGTAGGGAGGGAGGTACGAGAGAGAGGCATATAGAGAGTAACCTAATTAGTGGGAAGGGATATTGTCATTGATATTGTGAAAATACAGATATTGTATTGGCCTGGAGTTATTTTCCAGGAGGAATTCTACTACTAAATCTATTGAATACGTAAATAATACCAACCTCAACTCATATTCCTATCAAATTGGTGCTCTCGTTGAGAGACCAAGGGAGTAGAGGTTGTATGCAAACACATATGGAGGCTAGAGTATCTACTGTGTAAGCGTCTCTCAGGAGACAAGAGTCATCATTGTCGGCCCAAGAGGCAATGGTGATGTCGCACGATGCAACGCTGAAGGATCTTCGATCCCAGCTGAGTTCCTTGATGACCAGTGTAGAGACGCTGGCCAAATCACAGAACCTACTACAATCAGAGATGACGGACGGATTTCAGTCCTTGTTGGCTAGAAGTTCGCAAAAGCAGAAGGTGGGTGAAGAAGAAGAACCGTCGATGCTTACCCATAATGCGTCATCCTCGGCAGGTGACGATAGACCAGCACACTTTTCTTCGGTTACTGCCGGCAACAACAGAGCCACAGGGGGACACATAGGGGTTGGGCAGCGCCGACAGGGTGACAACAATTCTTCAGTAACCACAGAACGTGCATGGGAAGAATACAGGAACGTAGCCCATCGGGTCGAACTACCCACGTTCCACGGAGATGACCCATTTGCTTGGGTCACACGAGCTGAATCATACTTCATGATTCACGAGATTCCACAGGAGTTGCGATTGTCAATGGCTCAGATATGCATGGAAGGGACGACGCTATACTGGTTTATGAACCTTCGGGAGCTCGACCCACGAATAACGTGGGAGAGATTTAAACGAGCCTTGTTCGAACGTTATGGAGGAAGGGACGAGGGCGATCCGGTTGAACAGTTGAAGTTGATCTCCCAGCGTGGTTCGGTGGATGAGTATATCGATGAGTTTGAGAAGGTAGCATCGCAGATTGGTCACTTTCCAGATGAATGGTATATGAGTTGTTTCCTAGGTGGGTTGCGTGAAGAAGTGAAGAACCGTGTGCGCACCCACGATCCTTCGACTCGAGTCCGGCTCGTCTCTGTCGCAAGGAAGGTTGAGAGAGAACTGATAGGTGAAGGCGTGATTAGGTCAGGAGAAGGGAGGAGAAAACTCGACAGCTTCCACTCGAATGTTGGACACCGAATGGGACACTCCAACACGTATCGTCCAGCTCAACAAAACCACGCATTGGGTAACATAAAAAATGAAAGTAGGGAGACAACCAACCAGCAGAGGGGTCCTACCTCTGAAAGCCACCAAACAGGAAATACTAAGTGGAGAGGAACACGTAGCTTAACTTACAATCAGTTGATGGAAAGGAGAGCAAAGGGCTTATGCTTTAAATGTGGTCAAACCTTCGGGCCTCTCCACCGCTGTCCAGATAAGGAATACAAGCTGATAATTTGGGAGGGGGACGAAGCCGAGGGTGAGGAGAACAGACAGGAGACCCCAAAGGAAAGAGAGCAACAGGAAGATTAGGAGTTAGTGTGTAATGTGGTGGAATTCAGAGAACTAGAAAGGGATCATTCCTCACCCCCAAAATCGATGATTATAATCGGTAAGCTGAATGAAATACCAATTGTTATTATGGTGGATAGTGGTGCTAGCCACAATTTTGTGTCTAGGAGATTGGTTCAAGCTATGGGTCTAAC
>JANSVA010000005.1:42927852-42942463 GCA_025504915.1 Erythroxylum reticulatum
ATAACTGGCATGAAGACAATTAAAACAATAGCTCAAGATATACACTCTCCTTCAAAGAAAGCAGCTTCTAGAAAGCATGTTTTGTATTACCTAATATGTGCCAGCTATCATACAAGGTCGAGGTATGAAAAGCTAGGTCTACAGTTGCTAAAGGTAGTAAGGTACCTCAAATAAAGTCAGATCACTTCCACCAGTAATGTTCCATACAATTCCAGTTGCTCTCTCTATACCGATGTCTAATAAAGGTGACTGAATTGCATTTAACGCAGCATCTCTTGCCCTTGTCTTCCCTGTAAATGCGCAAGCACCAAAAAGTTCATTTCCCTGTAAATGATCGCAATGCAAACATGAAATACGGACTACAGTATTACAAAGTTTAATCTTCAGGCAATCAAAATATTGATACCCAATAATCTAAGAACCAGTGATTTGACACCAATATATGACAAGAACATGCTAAGATTTTTTAATTAGACTGCTGAGGAAATTATCAGTTTTAACAGTGTACGAAAGCATGTAAATGTGCTTATGCACATTAGATTTTATTTATGACACAATCTTGCAACCCTCTTAAGTATTTAGCCCAACACATTCTAATCTTGATTATATATTATTTTGATGCTTGAAGTGGAAAGACTGATATTAAGTTGAACGGAAATTGAATGTAATGATACACAATGGATATCATCTTAGCACCTATACATCTTGCTATAAACAGCTCAAAAATTACCAGTTGCAGTTCCAATCCCCATCAATGAAGATCCTGCATTTGCCATTATAGCTCGAACATCAGCAAAATCCACATTCACCAGTCCAGGAATCTGCAATCCACACACCACAATGAAGTTCATGACCGATAATCTGCATAATATATCAGACCCCAAAGTTATCTGAATGTATAATTGATGAAGTGATATTGCCCATCAGCAGCACAAGCCTTCTATAGTTTTAACATATATAAGTTTAGGAAATTCTTACATATTAAGGTTTTTTATGCTTCCCAGAAAGCCCTGTATCTTTCTGAAACGACATACACCATTTTACTAAGCTCATCAACAAATTTTTCAAGTAAAGATTATCATGGGCCAAAAGATAAACAATAGTGGAGGTAAGAATTAAATGTTCATAAAATAAATTAAAGAACAGCAATTCGTGCTGTCACAAAACTATATATTACATACTGTGATAATATCAGAGATGCCACGAACACCCTGTCTCAATATGTCATCAGCCAGGTTAAATGCTTCTGTTACAGGTGTAGACTCAGAGACAGCAGTCAATAACTTGTCATTTGGTATGACAATAAGTGTGTCAACGTTATCTCTTAAAGATGCAATTCCTTCTTGGGCCTGAACAGCCCTCCTGCGACCCTCGAAAGAAAAAGGGGTTGTAACAATTCCAACAGTCAGTATGCCCATTGATTTTGCGACCCCTGCAATTACAGGAGCCCCACCAGTGCCAGTTCCTCCTCCCATTCCAGCCTGCAAATGGAAGTCTTTAATATAGCACTATCACAACTTGTAGCTACTTACAAGCAACAAAAAGAATGGAAGAGAAACAAAAGAAAACAAGGATTGTTATAGAGAGAAACATCATATATTGACAGCATAGGAAAAAAGTAAGTTACAACCCTAGGCCATTTTGTATAAATGAGTACAAGTCCTCAGGCTTTTTATCAGCAAGACGTGATATTGGTATTCCCATAATTAAGAAGAAGTTGGAGCATAAATGAAAATGACACTACTGAATTCCAATGCTAATAAAGATGATCCCTCTAAAAGACTTAAACATAATCAATCCATCTCATTTTGATTGACAACCGTTCAAGATAAAATAAACTTGTGAATAGCATATAAAACATAGATTACATGTTTTTAGGTTCAAATTCTACTTCATATAGTTTAAAAATGGATGACACATAAACTCATTGCTGGAAAATTATGAAATAAACGGAAATTTAAAACATACAGTCACAAAGACCATGTCAGCACCGTAAAGTGCCTCTTCTATTGCAGTTCTGCTCTCTTTGGCAGCATTCATACCAATCTCGGGGTTACCACCAGCTCCTAAACCTCTTGTTAACTCCTGACCAATTTGCAAACGATTTTCTGGAAAGACTGGAGACAGCTTCATGGCTTGGATATCTGTATTGACAATCCAAAACTCCACACCCTTCATTGAACTCTCAATCATGCGGTTGACTGCATTAGACCCGCCACCTCCAACACCAATAACTTTGATCTTAGCCTCGTTGTAATTAGTCGGATTAGATTCATCCATCAGGCTGTCAGAGACATTTCCACTCGAAGTGTCCTTCCTTGGGGGGTTCACTGTGTTGTTGCCCTCACCTCTAAGCATTGATATTTCAGGATGAAGATTCAAAAAAGGGTCCTTGTTCTGATATGGGCTAACACTGTGGGAATTCGCTGAACACTTGTGCACAGAAAAGCTCGACTTTTGGTTGGCACCCAGAAACCTGTTCCTATCTTCAGAAATCTTAAGAGAACCAACTCTTCCCAAGTAGTTCTCCAGTGACACTTTTCCTCCCAAGACAGTCAACATCCCCATGGGGTTCCTAGTCTCAGAAGGAATGCAATACGGCGACGCACAAGCTGCCATCTTGAAAAATGGCCACCTTACTCACAACAACCGACTTATATGCAGCAAAATACGAGCAAATTGTCTCCTAATAAGTGTTCAACGTAAACAAAGAGCGGAACAGAAAACATTAGCAAGTAGTATACATGTAGGAACAAAAAGAACAAACTCAGACCCATTATTCTCCCAAGCGTAGAAATAAAGACAGAGAGAAATGAGCGATGTCGCACGAAATTAACCGAAGCGCACCCAAGTAAGCCAGAAACAAATTAGACATTGGGACTTGAAAAGCGTAGAAATGCCACGTTAAATAAGAAAGTAAGTTGGCAAAAGAAACGCTAAATTGAAATGAAATCAAACACTCAAAAGGTCTACCCAAAAGATTTAGAAGAATAGCAACTACAACTCCAATCAAATCATGAAACTGCTTCCCCAAGAGAGAGAGAGAGAGAGCACCTGAGCCAAAATGGAGCGTAGCAAGAGCTAATGCAGCGGCTAAAGTCCAAACGGAGGTTGCTCTGAGTCTGAGGTTTTAGTTGGAGTCTTTTATTTTTCGTTTCTTTTCTTTCCAATTAATCGATGAGTTGTTTATTTCTTTTTTTTTTAATTTATTTTTGACGGGAAAATCTTGTGAAAATAAACTTTAAATGGCTTGGAAAGTAGAGTGAGAAGAACCTTATTGGGCCTAAAATGCGCATAAACATGGATGTCTATGGTACGTAAGAGTTTCCACCGTTAATTTCTTTTTCTTTATTCAATAAAAATTAAAAAGAGCTTCTTTATAGAAAAATAAAGAGTTTCAATAAAAAAAGAATTGAATTAATTTTGCCTTAATACTAGTAATCATCATCTTGTATTGCGTTAATAATAAAAATCCTGTTATTAGTCTCTATCTTATCACAAGATTAGTTAAGAGGCTATCGAGCTTAATCTAAGACTGATTTTTAAAACATAATTTTTAAAAATTAACACTAATAAAAACTTACATGAATTATAGCATACTTCCTGAAAACTAGGAAAAAGAGTAGATGGGGAAAAACAATTTAGTCCGTCCTTTTTCATCAATTCCGAGATTCTTTGAGTTGTTTGTCCTCCGCTCATCTTCGACTTAGCTTCTAGAAGACAAGTTGAAGAAACTAGGAAAAGAAGACTCCAGCAAGCAAAATCTTCGAGTTGAAAATAGAGCGAAGCGAGAGGATGAAGACCTAGGAATTTGATTTTTGGACGATTTTGTATCACTGTTATTGTCATTTGCTACTTGCTTTGATCTGAGTATGCAACAACTTCTTGTTAAAGTCATGGGAAACATTTTGTCTCAACTAAAGAGATGGAGTGATTACATCTACCACTTGTAAGAAATGACGTGAAGCTTGGCATAATCAGATAGATTTTTAGGACTTATGTTAGAAAATAAAATTGGAAAGAAAGATAGTAAGAAAAAAGAGAGATTTAGAAATAATCGGATAAAATTTTATTGATAATTTTGGATTGGATTACAATCCTGTTTAAACTAAATTTCCTTAACAGCTAATCAACTAATTTCCACTCACTTCTCAACAATTTATTCGGAACAAACTACAAGGAAAGTAAATAACAATAAAATATTAACAAAGTCTCCTAATCTAATGCAACCATCTAGACCACTTCCACACAACAACTAACTTCCATTCCTCATGTTACAAGCAAATCAACTCCCAACAGCTACTCTCGTTTGTGTTGCAAGAAAGTGCATCCTCCACCTCTTGCGTGATCCATGCAACCGTATCAACTTCCTTCTCCCTTAAATTTCCCTTGTCCGGAAGGGAAAAGAAATTTGGGTAGTTTTTCTTGAACCGACAGAGGTCCTCCCATATGGCGTCCTCCGATGGTGCTCCCTGCCATTTGGTCAAAATTTCGTTTTGGGATCAGTACTTCCTTTTTGAATGATTCTCTGATTCAACACTACTTCTAGTTGTGAAAGAATAGGGGCTTCAGTAGATAATGGCGGTAACTGTGGTGACATCATCGGTGTGAACCCCATCTTTTTTTTAGTTGACTTACATGAAATACATCATAAATTTGTGAGTCAGCTAGCAAACTCAAGTTTGTAAGCTACAACTCCAATTCTAGCAATGATGCGAAACGGTTCATAAAACCTTAGTGACAACTTCATATTAGACTGAAATGTTACGGTAGACTGACGATATGGCTGGAGCTTCAAGTAGACATAATCTGTAAC
Source organism: Erythroxylum reticulatum (assembly GCA_025504915.1). Taxonomy (NCBI): domain Eukaryota; kingdom Viridiplantae; phylum Streptophyta; class Magnoliopsida; order Malpighiales; family Erythroxylaceae; genus Erythroxylum; species Erythroxylum reticulatum. The sequence goes on from JANSVA010000005.1 coordinate 42,932,669, forward strand.
TTTATATTCTAGATCTCGACGTCGTTGATCTACAAGACTTTTCATTCTATCTTGTGCTTATAGCAAAGTGAGCTTCAACTCTCTTAACATGGCATCGCGATCTTGAAGGTAGGTATCAACAGCTTCAACTCGTGTAGTACCCGAAACATACTGTAACAGTGATGGCGGAGGAGTCCCATAAACGACTTGGAAGGGAGAGATCTTTGTAGTGGAGTGAGTTGCGGTATTATAGTTGTACTCTGCACATGACAGTCAATCCTTCCACCTTTATGGCTGGTCCCCGTGAAGCACCGTAAATAATGTTCCAAAGTTCGGTTAACAACTTCGATCTACCCATCATTCTATGGGTGATAGCTGGAGCTCATGTTAAGCTTCGTATCCTGCAATTGGAACAATGTCTTATAGAAAGTGCTTAAGAATACACTGGCTCTATCACTTATAATGGAGGCGGGAATTCTATGTAACCTGACAACATGGATAATAAACGCCCTAGCCACCTTACAGCCATATATAGAAGAGAAAGAGGGATGAACTGTGCATATTTTGAGAGTCTATCTACTACCATTATGATCATCTAGCACCCTCCAAAAATAGGCAACCCTTCAATGAAGTCCATGGAAATATCTATCCATATTTGCTCAGGGACTGGCAATGGTTGTAGTAAGCTAGCAAGAGCTATATGTTCTGATTTATTCTTTTTGCAGACATCGTAATCCCGAATATATGCCCATACATATTCTCTCATTCCATCCCAACTAAAGTTCGAACATAAACGAGCCAATGTTTTGTAGAAACCAAAATGCCCTCTAAAAGAAGTTTCATGCAATTCAGATAAAATCCCAGGAATTATAGATAATTTAAGACTTAAAAGTACTTTATTATATAAGAACCAAACTCCTCCATGCTTATTAGCATCTAGGTTTGTGTCAAACTGCTTGTAATATAGGCCCTGCTCACATTTATGTTTGTATTAATTCCCACCACACAGCTTGAGGCCGAGAGACAACTAGGAATATTATTTTCGCCTTTCTTGATAAAGAATCAGTAGCATTATTTGTGCTTCCCTGCTTGTTTTCAATTTTATATTCATAACCGAGTCCGTTGTTCTAATAAGAACTTGAGACTTTTGTGATTGGTCTGTACAATGAAAGAATTCCCCATCAAATATAGGTGCCACTTCCTCACAGCTTTGACAATGACGAGCATCTCCTTCTCAAATGTTGAAAATTTCAGTGACACTCCTTTGAGATTTTCACTGAAATATGCTATTGGATGCTTTTGTTGCATCAAGACAACACCAATCCCTGTCCCACTCGCATCACATTTGATGATAAATGGTTGACTAAAATCAGGAAGGCTAAGAACTGGAGCTTGGGTCAAAGTGTCCTTAAGTTGATGGAAGGCATAATCCTGTTCTGAATCCCACTTGAATCCGTCTTTCCCTAGCAATTGGTTAAGTGGTGCTGCAATAGATCCAAAATTTTGAATAAACTTCTTATAATATCCTGCTAGCCCTATGAATCCCCTAGCGTCATGTACAGATATGAGTGTAGGCCATTTTTGAACCGCCTATATTTTTTAAAGGAACGGGCTCTACCCCATCTTCTGAGATGACATGCCCTAGGTACTGAATTTATTGAACCCCAAGTATACATTTGCTCTGCTTAGCACAAAGCTTATGCCAATTCAAAATTTCTAAGATTATTTGTAAATGTTGTAGGTGTTCTTTCCAAGTTTTAGAGTAAACAAGGATGTCATCAAGGAAAATTAAAACAAACTTACAGAGGTTAGGTCGAAAAATCTTGTTCATAAATCCTTGAAAAGTTGAAGGCACATTCATGAGTCCAAATGGCATTACCATAAATTTGTAATAACCTTTATGCTTCCCAAAAGCGGTCTTATGGATGTCAAGTTCATGTACCTAGATTTGATGGTACCCAAACTTAAGGTCAAAATTTGAGTAATGGCATGCCTCAAAGAGTTCATTCATTAACTCATCTATAAAAGGGATGGGAAACTTATCTTTAATCGTGATGGAGTTCAATGCCTGATAGTCAATGCAGAATCTCCACTCTCCACTAACTTTCTTAACAAGTAAGACTGGGGAAGAGAATGGATTGTTGCCAGGTTTAATCAGCCTAAAAGTCAACAATTCTCGTACTTGTTTTTCGATCTTAGTTTTTTGGTAATGAGGGTATCGGTAGGGTTGTACATTTATCGGAGAGGTGTTGGAGATTAGTGAGACTTGGTGATCAAAATTTCGGTGAGGGGGCAGAGTAGTAGGAGCTTAAAACACCTTCTGATAGTTAGATAGGAGTTGATCCAATTCAGTTGGCACTAGAGAGAAATTTGTGGAGAAATTTTCGAAGGTTACCATTTGAATGAAGAATCCCGTACCTAATAAACCACTTTTTAAAAATTGACCTGCCTTTTTTTTGCGTCAAAACCCCTATCTCATTCTGTTGGATTCTATTAAAAACATGGCCTTACCATTTAGTATAAACAACATTGTGAGGCGTGCATAATCTGTTAGAATTGGCTCCGGTGTTGCCAACCACTGTACCCCTAGAACAACAGGACAAGCTGCATTTGGTAACATAAAAAAGTCAACTTCTACTAAACAATCTTGGAGCCACATCCGGACTCCTTTGCACATACCAACACAATCCACACGTTGTTGATTGACTACCATCACTTGAAATCGCCTATTGGTCTCTACAGGTAATCCAAACTTTGCTACTATCCTTTGTTCAATAAAGTTATGTGTGTTGCCTCCATCTATGAGAACTACAAAGTCTTTCTTATTGATCTTTTCCATAACTCAGAACGTTTGTAGATGCTCGATTTCAAAGATCGCATAGAAAGATATTTCTGGCATAATCTCCTCCTCCTCTTCAGTGAGTTCAAAGTTGTTTCTTTCTTTAGAGTTCGATTCTGTTGCATCTCCAATCATGAAAAGTTGCGACTTGACACATTGATGCCCCGCGGTGAGCTTCTCGTCACAATAAAAGCAAAGACCTTTGTCCTTTCTTTCTTTTGCCTCTTGTGGAGTTAACCTTCGAAAATTGAGTATGTTGGTTCATTGGTTTGGAACTGGTTTGAGTACCCCTGAATTCGGGGAACTAGATGACTTGGGCATTATTGGGGTAACTCGCATCGTAAGCTAATTACAACAGTGTAACTGATTTTTTCTTCCATTATGCGTGCTGCATTAATGGCTTTATTTAGAGTCCGAGCTCTCTTGAGTTTAACTTCTAATCGAATCTCATCTTTCAAGCCAATCACAATGTTTTGCCCTAAGAAAGATTCAGGTAGGGCGTCCACTTCATGTGAGAGTCGCTCGAATTCCTTTGGATATATTCCCACGGTTGTTGTCTATTTGAGTTTGGACAAAGCTTCTGCCGGGTCTTCGTAATCCGTTGGTTCGAATCTCTTAAGAAGAGCTTTGGAAAACTCAGTCTTTGTTACAAGACCCCAGATTTTGGTGATCCACCAATACAATTGGATTGCAATTCCATCCAAGTGGCAAGAGGCCAGTATTTTTCACTCGTCTTCAATTTCTTGGTAATTGAAGTACTGTTCAGCTTGGAAAAGCTACCCTTTGGGCTCCTCTTCTCCATTGTAACGTGGAAAATGGAGTTTGAGTGGGTGGTTGGAATTCTTAGTTCTATTTTTGGTACTTTCTCCCATGCTAATCTGACTCACTACTTGAGAGGGTCGTGCAGGGAAGTAGTTGGTGTAGAAGTCACCTTGAATGATTGAAAATTAGCTACCAGCTTATGGATGAGAGTGCTAAGCTGGTCATAACTAGCACTGATTTTCTCAATAGCTACCTCCTGCTTATTTAGAGTAGCCTCCTGCTTGGCAACCATGTCGGCGATCTCCACTCTGAACTCGACATTCGTTTTCTGTCCGATCTCCATAAACCGTTAGGCTCTGATATTAAAAATAATAGATTTTTAGGACTTATCTTAGAAAATAAACTTGGAAAGAAAGATAGGAAGAGAAAGAGAGATTTAGGAATTCAGAGAGATATTTGTAAATAATCGAATAGAATTTTTATTAATGATTTTGGGTTGGATTACAATCCTATTTAAACTAAATTTCCTTAACAGCTAATCAACTAATTTCCACTAACTTCTCAACAATTTATTCAAAAACAAACAACAAGAAAAGTAATTACCAATAAAATATTAACAAAGTCTCTTGATCTAATGCAACCATTTACACCACTTCCACAGCAACTAACTCTCATTCCTCGCGTTACAAGAAAATCAACTCCCAACAGCCACTCTAGTTTGCGTTGCAAGAAAGTGCATTTTCTACCTTTTACTTGGTCCATGCAACTGTATCATAATCATCTCTATGCTCTTTTGTTCAATTCCAATGATTGGCCTGTTTACCATATTCTCACTACTAGTCAACTTGAAATTGTCATTACTGAATCCATATTCATGATTATTAGGCTTCAAAGCTTATCAATTCTGATTGATGATTTTGATGAATTCTTTGCTGCTCTTTTGGTTGCTTGGCTTATGTATACTAGGGATAGTTGCATCAATTGTCTTATAATGTTATGACTACCCCAAATATTAATCGACTCGAGCAAATTTGTTCGGTAAAAGTTGTAAGTGTTGGCATTAGCACATAATTCTATTTCAGAGGTTAAACCTGGCTATAAAAAGTTCCCTTGCTTGGAAATACTTATTTTAAGTTATGTTAGTATCTCGGCTTTAGATTTGAGCCTTCTGCTAACAGCTTGTCCTAAACTCAAGGCCTTGAATCTTGTTAGTCTGAATATATCCAAGCTTGATACTCAGGCAACCATTGAACTTAGCAGTTCATAATTGAAAGATGTGTTACTTAAATCAATTAGTTTGGATAAGTTTGTTTTGGAGGTTGATAGTCTTGTGAAGCTGCATATGAAAGATTGAACTTTTGAGGCTTTTGATTATTACAAGGCTTCAATAAAGGTGTTGAAGATAAGATGATGTTAGTGCCAGCCATCTTGATATTAGTGATAGTACAAATAACCTTGAGTTTCTTCACGTTTGCTACTTCACAATTGCAGGGCCAAAGTTCTTTAATATGGTTTCAAGATCATCCGATTTAAAAATGCTCCGGTTGTGGAGTGTTGTATTTGATGATGATAAGATGATAGATTTGGACTCTATTTCTCTTTCTTCCCTCATTTAAGCCACCTATCTCTGTGCGATTACTTAAAAGGTGACATGATGCATCAGTATAAGTCATCTTAGTTTAATAATGTGGTTTTATTGGAGCTGAGATGGATGGGAATAAGTGATCACTTCAAAGACCGGGTTTCCGAACTTCTAGGTAGGTGCCCCAATTTGAGGAAATTGGTCATATGTGGAGTTGTTTCAGACGCCAAAACCTATGAAGAGTGCCAGATTCTAGCGAAGTTCACCTCTTCAATTGTTCAGCTTATGAGAAATTATATGAATGTACGTGTTCACTTTGATTACGAATAGATTCAGATGCTGTTTCCACCTGATCTACTTTTAGTTGTACGAGAAAATTTAGTGGTGAATGAACATGTTAATTTATTTTTCCTTCTAAAAGATCTGGAGTGTCATTTCTGGAACTGTGTTTGGTTTGTTCCCTGCAGAGTTGAATTCTATTCCTAAAAGTTTGTGGACATGTTCAAACAGGTCATCTTTCTGCACGTTTATTCGTATGATCATTACACACTTTCAGATTGCTGCTACTTTAGTCGGAGTGGAATTCTCATTGAAAGTCGCCACATAAGCTCGTAAACTTGAATCAATTGCATTATATGATTGCTCATCTCTCCTCTGAATACGAGGTCAAATTAATATGCTAGTTTGAAGAAGCTATAGCATTTACAGTTGTTTTTCAAGGTGGTATCCTTCTACTTTATATTTCTTATAAATCAGGGTGTGATTACTGTAACCCTACAAATCGCTTTCTTATTAGGTGTTCTTGATTATTGTAACTCTACAAATCCCTTTTTTATTAGGTGTTCTCTGTAATGTTGCTCCAACTATACCGCACCAAGCGACAAATTTATCATATGACAAGAAACTCCATTAGTAGATTTATCTACTAGTTATATCGGCAGTTAGGTACCATTGATGAGCATATTCATATGGACTTGAATCAATTGACATTAAGGTTAGCTCACTGCTCCTGTGCAACTGTGATTGCGCACTTTTACCAGCCTGAACGTATTTGCTTTCACTATTCACTTGGATAAGAAGTTTATATGACTCTGCTTAATTTCTGCTCAAGACCCTTTTGATTTTTATAAAATAATACTGAACCCTACATGTCAAGAATCTGCTCAACTGATTGTTAAAAAAAGAGCCACTCTTTTTGAAGTTAAATTTAATGCTTGCATCACAGCAGTTTTCTATACATTCCCATGATTGAGCAGATAATAGAAAACTTCACTCTCTGATTGCCCTCAGCATTTCAACTTTCTTCTCAAGGACGCACAAGACCATGGCTCCGCCTCCAACGCCTCAACATCATATATTTGGAAGATTGTCAGGTGTAAGAACCACAAGGAGATAGTGGTGGAACTTCTACGATAAATGGAAGTACATGTCTACCACAGCTTTACATCACAGGGAGCAACTCAGGTTCCTTCTCACCGCTGGAGGTTTGTCTTTGGGATTTTGAGATTTAGTCTGAGCTTTCGCTTTTAGATCCTCTTAAGTACTGCGAGTAGAATTATGAGACATGAGCTTGAACTGGGGACAAGAATGCAGGATGAAAATCATGCAATGCTAATAAGTGTTTCCAACATTATAATATGATTCTACAATGCCTGCAACATTACAACTTGGACTGATCGAGTCCTCATGCGAAGAATAAAGGTTACCTGGTGCTTTATCTTCCTCTCAAGTTCTGCCTGGTCAATTACAACGTTAAGTGTAAGTTCAATATAAACACAAACCATCAATTTAAGAAAATTTGGAAAAAAAATAAAATCATTGTTTACCAAAGCATGTTTAAGCTGTCTATTTTCTTCTTTTAACTGGTTCAATTCTGCTTCTAGCTCAATGGTATATGCCTGTTTACACAAAACACATATTTCATAATAAAACTGAAACTACAGCACAAACATTCCGGTTTAGAACATAGGTACCTGCTTTCTAGCTCTAGACCTCGCCGCCGATTCTCTATTCTTGATCATCCGCCGGTGTCTCATCTCCACCACTTTCTCCATCGGTCCATCAATAATCCTCTTCTGACCTGTTAAACCACCCATATCCATTCCATACTGATTTCCCACATTATCAACAGTAGCAGCAACTAGTCCATCAAATGACATCGGACCCATCGGTCCCACCATTCCCATATAGATTAATCAGTTCCATACTAACATAGAAGAAAGTTAGTCATTAATTCATATCAACATTTTCCAAAACATCCAGTCAAGACTGCGTGAAATTTCCAAATACCTCTTAATCTTTGTATTGAATAACAAAGTCTAAGACCATAAGGACCGACGGTACTTTATATATGGAACAACATACAGATATAACAGTGAGAGCGACGGACTTGGAAACCAGCTACCGTTATTACAAGCCTTACCAAATACAGTATTCAAAAAGTGATAACTCTATCACGTGCGTAGAATAATATGCTCTCTTTTGGCCGCTTATGACAGACGCGTCACGCATTATTCAAGCAGTACTGCCTAAATGGGTATATGGATAAGCTAAAGAATCTTTCCTCCGGAAGACCATTTCCAATGGGGCCCAACAGCACGTGGACATTTCACGGTAGCGTTTGCCTATGTCTTACTAGACGGCGGGCCCACAGATGACCCGCACCGTCTTTGGGAGACCATCTAGAAATGGGTCGGTCCTCATCGGATCCGTGTTTTTCTATGGCTTATGACGAAAGGCAAACTTGTGACTAATCAGCGCCGTGTAGCTCGGCGCATCGCCACGACCAGCAGCTGTCATCATTGTGGACACGAAAAATCCACTTTACATGTCATGCGGGACTGTCTGCGTGTGCGAGCCTTCTGGGCTAACTTTCCCCCGGAGATGGTTCCCCCAGATTTCTTTCATCAAGATACTGGCCTTTGGGTGCGATTTAACCTTCGGAACCATTCTCACGTGCGACACTTCCCCTGGGCTTCTATTTTTGGAGTTGCCTGCTAGTTCCTCTGATACTGGAGAAATAAAAGTGTGTTTGAGACTGACTTTAACTGGCCACTGGAGGGGGACCGAGTGGTCCTGGAGTATGTGTCTTGGATTGCAAGGGCCCGAACGGCCGAAAGTTGTGTGCTCCCATCCCAAGGTCTCCCTGCAGGCAGTCTGGTCGGGTGGACGCCACCAACAAAATCCTGAGTCAAGCTAAACACCGATGGTGTAGCAAAGATCTGGGGAACAACTGCCACAGCTGGGGCTTACTCCACGATGGGCAAGGTCAATGGTGCGGCGGCTTTCTACACCGTATTGGACGAGGATCACCGCTTACTGCTGAGCTTTGGGGCGTCCATTCGGGCCTCACTCTGGCATGGACTCGAGGATATAAATGGGTCATCGTCGAAGTGGACTCCCTAGAGGTTATTAATATCCTTTCCTCTTCCACCATAGATTACCCTGATGAGCCTTCCTTGTTGGCAGGTATTCGACGATTACTCGACCAGGACTGGGAAGTTCAACTCCAGCACGTTCACCAAGAGGGGAACCAGTGTGCTGATAGACTGGCCGGCTTCGCAGCAGTTGTCAGGCCGGGGCTACATCTCCTTCACGATCCGCCGCTCCTGCTCAAGGAGCTCCTCTACAGCGATCAGCACAGGGCACTGTATCGACGACCTGTGTTAGCTAGCTTGTTTTGAGCTTCGTTTTCTTTTCCTTTGTACAAAAAAAAAAAGAATCTTTCCTCTTCTTGGTTATCTACAACTCACAGCTTTCATGAATCATGACTCTTAACGAGAGTTGGGTTGGCAGAAAAATTCCATTACAGAACCCTTCTATGCTTCCTTAGAATGATCGTTCCATTACATTTGCTTGCTTATATAACAAGCACATAAGATATCATATATATTGAGCTTACATATCCCAAAATCTTACATACAAGAGTGTAGCAGAAAAAGTTGATTCAAAATAAAAAATCGCCTGTTCAAATCGAAGAAATTAAGCAAGAACCAAGGTGTTGCGGCCACAACAGAAGGAATTGGGTTTGGTCTGAGAACATCAAGAATGGATGAGCACATATTGTTAACTTGAAGAGCTTGAGCAGAGTTGTTAGGACAAGATAGGGATGGGGTGTGGGAGTTGTTACTTACAAGACGTTGTCATAACAAAGACCCTGGAATATATGAGCAACCATTTTTATTGTGATTTCCAGGAAACTGGGGCCCAAAGTTAGCGTGAAAATCAAATCTATGCAATATTAGTACGAAACAGGCCTTCTGTTTAATATTACGGTGTCTTATTTTATTATATAAATCTCAGCCATTTATTTATATAAGTTCTGTATTTATTTATGCGAGATTCACGCGGGACTCACATAAATAAATAGCTAAGATTTATAGAACAAAATAAAATACCATAAATTTAGATAGAAAATCTGAAATTTCAGACATTGAGCTCACCTATCATACGTCTGAGTTGGGAGAGCGAGATAGAGTTGCCTGGCAGCCTGTTTCCTTAACCAAGTGTGAGCAAGTATCCTTCTTATCAAGCCTGGTGGAAGGACCAGCAGGAAAGGGATAGGGAATAGGTCCATATAGTAAGTAGGTCCAAGCATTCCTCTTTGCTTTGGAGCCTAGGTGGACGGGAAAGC
>JANSVA010000005.1:42959326-42969604 GCA_025504915.1 Erythroxylum reticulatum
CCTCAATTAACAACCTAAACTTATCAAACACTTAACCAATTGATCAAGCAACCATCTAGGTTCATTTCAAGCCCTAAACAAGTCCAAATACACTAAGGTAAGGTAACTTATCCTTAGTTGGTTCAATAATCACACAAAACATAATTTCTTTTTCACTTCAAAGCATTGCCTATAATTATGGGGCACCTTTCCATAATCGCCAAAATACAAAATAGATTTTTTCTTTTGTCAAAGCATTGCTCACAATCATGGGAAGTAGCTAATGCAGCTTCTACGATCATAGAGCTAGGTTATGTGTCCTCTTCCTAACCCACAAATTGTCACTTAATAACTAGTTCAATTGTCACTCAATCACTAGGCCATTTGTCTCATAAGTTCCTAAGCCATCTGTCACCCAATTACCTAAGCCATTTGTCACTCATTCCTCATTGCCACGTGTCACTATTTCATAAGCTTAGACAACCTAAATTTCCATGTATCAATTTGTCTTGCCATTTAACATTTTTCCTAGTCTAGGTGCACGTTTCACTTCATTAATCTCCCGCTTATAACAATAAATTCCAATTTACTAATTATAGTCCACCCAATCAAAATTCAAGACATGTTCAATACACAATCACGCAATCACATCATAATTATTTAAAATCTTTTATACCACAGAATAAGTCAATTGAGTGCATATACTATCTTTGCAATGTTTTATAAAGCATAATTCATGTGTGTATGCTTATAGTATGCGTGTGATTGAAATGCACATCATGAATGATACAACATATATGACCTAACAGTGTAATACTCTAACCCTCAGTAAGTTTTGGAAACATGCTATTACAGATTTTTATACATAATTGGTCTTATATAAACTCTATTGAAAATGTCATATATGCTTACTATATCTTCCTCTTAAAAATACTTTAGGAGATTATACTCATTTATTAATATGTTATCCATTTTTCACAATCTCCTATTTTTCTCTCAATAACATCTTCACTTTAGAGGTATTAGGAATAGAGAAATTAAGAATGATGCCATTCTCTTCACTAAAAGTTTAAAACCTTCCATTCTCAAACTTCCTATCATGATCACTCCTAATCTATTCAATAAAGGATTTTTTTTTCAATTTTAACATCTTAACAAACTTAATAAATGCCCCCAAGGTTTTCATCTTTTCTTACTAAGAATAAGAATCATATAAACCTACTAAAATCACCTACTAATACAATGCATAAAAATTCCCACCTAAAATGGCAACTCTTAAGGCAAAAAAAAAACTAAAATGAGGTAATTGCAAAAGTTTAGTGGAAGTTACCAAAAAAAATTTATCTTGAAGGAGCTCTTATATTGCCTTCCCTTTTCCAAATTCCATACACCTTTTCTTTCTTAAACTAAAAACTTAATCCACATTTTTTTTAAGTGTTGAAGCAAGAGATTATTTTTATCCGCATATTTCCAGGCCACCTATGCCAAATCTATGCATACTTGCTTATAGATATTAAACATTTTATCTTTTCTTGGAGAGATCATTAAGATTAATTATATAGGTATTCCCTTCTCTCTTTGTTATTAATATAATGTTATTATTAATTGATTTAGGGATAATGCAAGATTTTCTCTACAAAAACTTATTTTACAATCATTTTCACATATTTGGCTCCCAATTAACAAATTATGCTTTAATAAATCAATTAAAAGTACATTATTAACTTTAATGTGATCTTCCTTACTAACTTTGCCAACTTCAACTATGTTACCCTTAATATTATACCTAAATGTGATAAATCCTTTTTATCTATAAAAGATAAAGTAGGATGCATCACCTATCATTTGTTTTGGTCATCTACTATTAATATCATTTATTATTCTTTTTCTAAAAGACCTACAAAACAAGGCAACTAATTTGCTTTAGGTACCAAAATGAACTTAGGTCCTTCATGGTTAATCTTTACCTTCTTTTCAACCATTTCTATAAGGATTTACTTATCAAGATTTATTTCATCAAAAAAATCTATCAATGTGACAATGATCACCATAAAAATAACCTATCATTTTATTTGAATAGTGAGATATAGTACCATGATAGTATGCTTTTAGTTTTGGTGAATAAATGCATTTATAGGTCTTCTATGGATATGTGAGTGTTAGAGAGCTCTCTTTTAGATATTATAGGAATTGTATGCTCTCTTTCGATAGTGATATGGCCAGGTATTATTGTATGGATGAGACATTTTCCTTTGGTTTTGTTGAGGCCTATAGGGAAATGAACAAATTTTATAGAAATATGGTCAACATAAGGGTTATTGTAAGTGGAAGCATAACTTTTTATCCTAAATTGATGTTGAGACCTAAATGAATGTGAATGGAATTAAATGATATCTTATGTCATTGTAAGAAAATTTATACTTATCTTTACCTATGTAATGTTGAACTTTAGTTTATTAAGAACTATTTACAAATATATGGACTTGTCTTTTGAATAAGGCCTAGAAGTTGAAATAGCTACATATAATTTATATGCTTGTTTAGGTCAAGATACACATGCTCATTTTCACCTTAGGTAAATATTTTCCTTTGGAAAAATATAGTCTTAGCATTGACTGCACTTATTTAAATATATCTAATCTTATGCCTATAATTGGAAATCTTTTAGTTTTTTGACATGTTTTCTAGCTTTTTACTTCCCCTAGTAAATTTTAAACTTCTAATTTGAGGATGTCTCTTTCTTTCCACTTGAATCATTCTTTAAAGCCTTGAACACCATGTTATTCCTTTTAGTAGCCACCTCTTCTTCTTATGTTTCCATAAGCCCCATCTTAGAGGTGAAAAAAGATCCAATAAGCTCCTTTTATGGTAGCATCTTCAAGTCATTAACTTCCTAAACGACCGTTACATTGGCTTCCAAATTTTTTGAAAGAGAAGTTAGTAACTTCCTCACCATCTTAATGTTAGTGTAAGTTTCTCTAGACCTCTAAAAGCATTTATAATGTTAGCAAATTTAGCATACATATTTTATGTGCTTTCATAATAATTGATTTGAGACAATTCATATTAATATGTAAGCATGTTAAATTTGCTCTCCTTAACCTGTTTTGTATCCTTAAGTATAACTTCTAGTGTATGCCAAATTGATGATTCATTTTATACATAGATATTATATTGAACGTATTCCCTCCTAATGAACAAAATACAATGTGAATGATGAAATTAGTTTACTTTCTTATATATATATTATTCCTTTACTTTAGGAACTTTTCCTAATATCTATTGTTTTAGTGAATGAATGGGCTATTAAAGAAAAAACTTCATCCTTATTTCCAATATCAGTAATCACTTCTATAAAATAATTGTTCTTTCCTAATTTTTTTATCTATCGTGGCTAGATGAAGAGGTTGATGCATTTAGGTAGTCCACAATAATCTTTTCTAAACATTTGTGTTTAAAATTTCAATAAAATAAATTTACACTAATATCATTTATTGGTTTTTAATAAAACCTAAGTTGGTTGAATTATTGTTTTTAAATCTGATAACCTTTTTCCACTTAAAAATGCAATTTGATCTTATTATAATAAAATGATAATATAGAATAACGATATAGTTAAGTGCATAACACACAAAAAATTGTAAAAAGGTAGGGAAGATATACTACAAATTGATTTTATAGTGATTCTAAATATAATCCTTACCTAAATTCAATACCCAAAAATAACGTAGGATTCCACCAAACTTTATTAGAGCTAGGGGATAAGGAACCTTCTTACAAGTCTCCTTGCTTGTCTCGGGCAAAAAGAAAATTTCCTAAAACTCTCTTTATTTGCTTAATGTAAAGTGGAATCCTCTTACATTCTTCCTTAGTGGTGAAGTGTAATCATAAAATCTTCATGAATCAATTAAGTATAAGAAATAGTCCCCTAATTAAACTTCATAACTTTAATAAACCTTTGTTGCTCACTTTAATGCTCTAGGGATCATAATAAATTCATAAGGAATCTATGTCTTGAAATTCTTGAAAGATATCTCACGGCTTTTTAATAAAAATATCATAAACTTGTTTAATAACCAATCTCAAGGACATTAAAGCCTACAAGGATTAAAATAGTTTACGTAGATATATATATATACATACATATATATATGCATACATATATATATATATATATATGTATATATGTAATAACCTATTTTCGATTAGGTAAACAAACACCATTTAGGGTATGACTAGTTAATCTTCTAGTTAGGAAAAATCCATCCTTTTTATAACTTTTGAAAATAAACATTCTATCAATTACATGATATCTTTAGCTAATAACAATTCAACCATTATATAACTTTTTGAAACCTTGTTTAGTTAGCTGTCCAGACATTTAGGATAGGCGATTCCTAAAAGAAATCAAAATTAAAAAAATACTTTGAAAAATTAGTCTTTAAATTTTTAAGTTTTTCATAACGTTGTTAATGGTATTTTTATTTTGATTTTAGATACATAATTTGTTAAACTCTTGTCCATTTAATGTTTAAATTGCATTAATTAAGAGTTATTTTTATTTTAGGCACATTTGATTTGGAACATCTAATACCATAAATCAAGAAAAAAAAACTTTCAAATGAGCTTACGTAAAAAAATGTTAACATTTTAGCCACCTAAAACGTTAATGTTTTGGAAGACGAAGAATGGAGGTTTTAGCATGAATGATAAGTTAAAAAAAAGTTGCGGCAGATAAAAGAGAGTATGAGATGATGGACTTTCAATAAATAAGAGACAAAAGAAGATGCTTGTGGTAAGAGAGTTGAAAAATAGGAGGGATAGGCATGAATGAGGGCTAGAATTTATTCAGTATGGTGACACAAAAAGAGAAAGGAATTGGCAGCAGCATAGAGAAAAAATGAAGAACTGAGGTGCGTGAATAGTTGGGAAACTAAGCAATACTAATTGGTCACGTCAGCTACAGTGGGAGGCAGGTGTGGTTTTTGCATGGATAGCGCAAGTTGGTGCGACAGTGATTGCATGGATCTGTGAAGAAACTAAGCATAAGTAAATTGTCACATCAGTATACATTTGGATAGTGGTCTCTATATGGGTCTCTATTGTGTGGGTTTAGCGTGGTTTGAAAACAGTCAGGTGGCGGCTTGTGGGGACTGTGTTGTTTTTAGCATGGGTCAACTAGGTGTGTGTTTTTGGAGAGTGTGAGTGGTGTTGTGTGGGCAACGTGAGAGGCGAGCATACTGGCTAGAAAAAGAAGAGAAAGATAATGCTTCATAGGTGCTAGCTGGGACGTAAAGAGAGGATCCACAATTCACATACACTTTTTATCCACACATTCACAGCTGGTTGGGGGGAGAAAACACACACGGAATCAACTAGAGGCAATAGAAGAGAACCAATGAAGCAGATGGTGTCAAAAAACATGAGCTGGTGAAGGCAAAGGAGACGTTGGCAACTGGTTGGTGAAACACGTTGCAGCTGGACAAGCTGGTGGAGACACACATTTTCTGGGGAACATAACACGTTAGCTAGGGACATTCTATAGGATGAGGAGAAAAATGTTGCAGCTGGTTATATAAAAAGAAAACGTTAGAGCTGGTGGTGGCACATAAAAACAACATGAGCAGGTGGTGGCATATAAAACATATACAGCTGGGGAGAAGAGAAAAAAACGCCGCAGTTGGTTGTATAGAAAGAAATTGTTTCAGCTGGTGGAGAAACATGTGAGTTGGTGGAGACCAAAGGAGATGTTAGTGCTAGAGGAAGCAGCAGGTGGCAATAAAACAAGTAACAGCTAGTGGAGGAGACACTTAGTGGAAGCAGCTACGTTGAAGCAAAACATTGAAGCTAGTGACGTGACAAAAATACAGCTACGAGAGAACAATAAATATCTGGTATTTTTAATTTGATTTTAATTCCGTATTTATTTTAATTGTGTGGATTTAATCAGTGCAACCATATATTATGATCATAATTTATGTTACATTGATGAATATGTGTGAGTAAGTTTTTTTTGGGTTAAGGATTAGGATAATTTTTATGGTATTGATTTTTGCTTGATTGAATACATATTTAGTCCTAATTTAGCTTGATCACCTAGATTAAGACCTTAGATGACTGAATTCCATAACCAATGGGATTTAATTTGTCGGAAAATTAATCAACCGACATACTTGAGACTAAAGTGTAAATCAACCTTAGGATCTTGTGTGAGGATACCTAGGATTAACAAACTTAATTTTAGGCTTCTTGTATTGAATTTCTTTTAATCCAAATTATCTATGAACTAAGTGGGTGACTTAAATTTAGAAGAGAAGGGAACACCCATGAACATTGGGTTCAACTTGCTTAAGTAAAGTATTTCTTAGATCAATCCACCGTTACAATTTTATTTTTAGTGTCCAATCTAATTGAAATCTAATACCTTAATCGATTTTTTTCATTTGATTAAATCTAGTTGTTTTTTAATTCACACCTTGCATTTTTCATATTTCCTTGATTTGCTTATTTTATTTTATTTTATTTTTAAATCAATCAATTCTTGATCGTCCGAGTAATTTTTCATCGTTTAATTTAATTATCTTACATGTTGGAATTCCCTTGGGTACGATATCTGGTTATTACCATTTTATATTACTTGTCAACGGGGTGCGCTTGCCTCCAATTGGTCTAGATAGCATTTAATATTTTTTATTTAGGCCGCAATAAGTTTTTGGAGCCGTTGTAAGGGAAATTCTTTTTATTATAAGTCATTAGGTTAAACGGTATTAATTATCTCAGATTTAATTCTTGCTTTGTTGTTTATTAGCATATTTTAATTGTTTACTTGATTGCTTTACTTCAGGAGTGTTTTATTTTCCATTCTTAGCTCTGTTATTATTTGCTTTTTTACTTATTCCATTTTGTTTATGCTCACTCGTGGTCAAAAGCTCGAGAATTTGCTACTAGATACTGAGATTGAAAAAACTGCTCTCAAGTTGCATAAGGAAACCAGATTAGCTTAGAGTAGTAATACGGCATAAAGGATTAGAGAAGAGTAGTTTTTAGAGATGGAATAGCATGAGGAGAGGTTGATGCCATATACTGAAGAGAAAAGGGAGTTAACTATGATGGATTCGACTATAGGGTATAAAAATAGACCCATGCCTCCCATTATAAGGCTAACGATCACAGCTACGAGTTTTGAGATTCCTCTCAACATTACAGCTATGGTGAGAGCATCTCAATTTAGAGGATTGCCTTTAGAGGATCCGAACACTCATTTGGAGACTTTTCTAGATATTCGTGATTTGTTTAAGCAGAATGGAGTGTCGGAAGATGCAGTGAGATTAAGGTTATTCCCATTTTCTTTAAGGGATAAGGCTATAGCATGGTTAGCTAGATTGCAGTCAGGATCAATTACTACATAAGATGAGATGATGAGATTATTTTTGTTGAAATTTTTCCCTCTTACCAACTTTACAAGATGAAGAATGAGATCACTTCCTTCACTCAATATAAAATTGAAAGTTTATATGAAGCGTGGAAGCAATTTTGGGATATGTTCGCATAGTGTCCTAGTCATGGGTTCTCTACATGGCAACAGGTCAATACTTTTTATTCAGGAATGACCCCATCGACCAGGAGTACTATAGATGCTACAACAGGAGGTAGTTTAATGAGAAAAATGTTAGATCAAGCCTACAAGTTGATTAACGAGATGGCCACTAGTAGTTGTCAATATCATATAGAAAGGCATCTGAGAAAACCTACAGGAGCTCGTGTAATAGACAATGCTGTGGCTTTATCTACTTAGACGGATGATTTGATGAAGAAGTTCAATAATATAATGCACAGGATGAGAGGAGGAGCAAGTTCTTCACTAAGGAGTTGTGCTTTATATGAGCATTGTGGTGGAGACTCCCATGCATCTTCTGAGTGTCAAGTTGGGAATCCTAACAGACAGTGAAGGGACCCATATTCTAATACCTACAACCCAGGGTAGAGGAATCATCCAAATTTCTCTTGGTTGAATGATCAGGAGGAACAACCACAGTCATGCAATGTTTAGAGACAACCACCTCTAGGTTTCAAGGCTACTAATCCTACACTACCAGAGAAATCTAATATCGAAGAGCTACTCTTAAAGTACATTTCCACTACCGAGGTTAGGATGTAGAACCAATAATCTTCTATTAGACATTTGGAGAATCAGATGAACCAGATTGCAAGTTTGTTGAAGGAAAGACCTTCGAGTTCATTACCTAGCACTACTGAGGCCAACCCGAGAGAACATGCAAAGGCAATATTATTGAAAAGTGGCAAATAGCTTGAAGAAGTTAAGAAGAAGCAGAAGGATAAAAAAATGGAAAAGAGTGAACAAGAAGAGAGTCAGGAGAGTGGCAAGGAGGCCAAAGAAGTCTGAGCTGAAAAGGAGGATCATCCAAAGTTCTTTGCTAACCCCATCACACATTTGGTAAGACCTCAGATTCCTTATCCTCAAAGGTTGAAAGGTACGCAATTAGATAGGTAAATTGGTTGTTTTCTTGAGATATTTAAAAAGTTGCATACAAACATTCCTTTTGTTGAGGTCATAGCGCAGATGCCTTCTTATGCTAAGTTTTTAAAAGAAATTTTTTCTAGTAAAAGGAGGCTTAAGGAGTATGCCACGATGAAGCTGAATGAGGAGTGTTCGGCCATATTGTCGAGAAAGCTACCACCGAAGCTTAAGGATCCAAGGAGTTTTGCTATTCCTTGTGTTATTGGTGATTTACATATAGATAGGGATTTAATAGATTTGGGAGCAAGCATTAACTTAATGCCTCTTTCTATTTTCAAGAAGTTAGGATTGGTGGAGCCCAAACCCACTACTATTTTGCTTTAGCTGGCAGATAGGTCCATCACTTATTCGAGGGGAATCAATTAGGATATATTGATCAAAGTTGCGAAGTTTATCTTCCTGGTGGATTTCTTAGTCCTTGACATGGAGGAAGATATAGACATCCTAATCATTCTTAGGAGACCTTTCATAGCCACTGCATAGACCATCATTGATGTGCAGCGTGGAAAACTCATCTTGAGACTTCAAGATGAAGAACTAGTGTTTGATGTGTTCAATGCTATGAGCATCCTTCTACTCTTGACTCTTGCCATTTGATTGATATTTATTGTTCTGATGCTAATGATTCTTCTATTGTTTGTACAGGTTTGTTAGAAGAAGGAGCGCAAGGAATGATCGAAGAGTTAGAGGAAGAATTGCAAAAGGAGTTGGAGGACATTAGAATTGAGTTGAAGCAGGCATATTAGACACATTATAGAGCCTACAAGTCTCTCCAACGTCCAGCTAAGCCATTTTTTAAGCCTTCAATTACAAAGCCCCCTTCTTTTGACCTTAAACCTCTTCCGAGTCATTTTAAGTAAGTTTATCTTAACCCACCTCAACACTTACTAGTTATCATTTCTTCTTGTTTGTCAGATGCCATGGAGGAGCAACTGTTGAGGGTACTATAGGACCATAAGAAGGCCATTGGGTGGTCCATTATAGATATCAAAGGTATAAGCCCTTTCTTTTGCACACGCCACATTTTTAAAAGGATGGAAGTAAGGCAATAGTACAACCCTTGAGGAGACTTAACCCACACATGAAGGAGGTAGTGAAAGATGAGGTAGTAAAGTTTCTAGATGTAGGTATTATCTACCCAATTTCTGATTCTGGTTGGGTTAGTCCTGTGCATGTGATGCCAAAGAAAGGAGGCACCACTGTAGTTGAAAATGAGAAAAATGAAATAATAACTAGTAGGAAGGTAACTGGGTGGAGAATATGTATAGATTATAGGAAGTTGAATGATGCCACCAAGAAAGATAATTTTCCTTTACCTTTCATTGATCATATGACTGAGAAATTAGCTGGATATGATTTTTATTGTGCCTTAGATGGATATAGTGGATATTTGCAGATTCTGGTAGCCCCAGAAGATTAGGAGAAAACAAATTTTATATGTCCTTATAGTATATTTGCATATAGACACATGCCTTTTGGGTTATGCAATGCTCCAGCTACATTTCAAAGATGCATCATGGCTATTTTTTCTTATATGCTTGAATCTTGCATTGAAATTTTTATGGATGACTTCTCAATGTTTGGTACTTCATTTGACGCATGCTTGGATAACTTAGAAAAAGTCTTGACTAGGTTTTAAGAGACCCATTTAGTGCTAAATTGGGAAAAATGTCATTTTATGGCACAGGAGTGCATTGTTTTAGGTCACAAGATTTCTAGCAAAGGTATAGAGGTAGACCCAGCAAAAATTGATGTCATTA
>JANSVA010000005.1:42969704-42986317 GCA_025504915.1 Erythroxylum reticulatum
TTGATTTTGTCTCTTGTTGGAATTCTTACAACTGTTATTGCATATCCTGTTGAAATTGCAAAGTGTTAGCAGCTAGATTCTTAACAATTTCTTCTAAAGATGCACTTGAATCGTGTTGGCTCTCCAAATTTTGAGCGCTAGACCATATGTTTCTTGGAAATTGCCCTCCATCCTTCTGGAATTATAGAGTATTCTGCTGCATTTGCAAAATATTAGCTTTCAAAATATTATTCAACTCTTCCAGAGATGGACCGGAGTTATGATAGGAAGCTTCTGGTCTGTATAAGAATTGTTGTGCTTCCTGCAAACTATCATGGAAGTAGTTCTGATGATTATTCCATCCATAACAAAAGTTAGGTTGATCAGTCCAAACATTGTTCTAGGATTGAGAATATGAGTTATAAAAGAAATTACTTCCGTCCATATAGATTTTTTTTTACATAAAACAAAAAATGAAAAGATCACAAAATAACGGGAAAGAAATCAATTACGAACAAATATATACAAAACACCAATTAAATCACAAATAAAAACTAAAACAGCGCACTCCCCGACAATGACACCATAATTTGACCGCATGTCATTACGCTAGTCAAAATAAAATAACTAGACCTACTATTATAGCAGTGGTGAGTCTAGGTCAATCCCACAGAGAGTGTGTGAAAATTTTATGAAATGAAATTAACTGGTGTTTAGGTTTAACGGGGGAATTTTGGATTTTTGAAATAAGAAAATAAAATGAAACTAACTAATAAAAATAAATTAAAGAAAACATTCAAAAAATGATAAAAGTGGGGAATTCGATAAGGACCAGTTCTTTAGTTCAATCTCAGCCTACACCTTAATTAAGACACCTTAATTAAGCATATTTTATTGATTTGTTGTTCTTTAACCTCTCCTAGTAACCATTAATCGTGGGTTAACAAGTAACCCAAGTTTTCCCTTAGGTTTTGTTTAATCAAGAAACGACTGTTGATTAAACCTAACTATCGAACAACCTAGGATACGATCTCTAGATTTAATTAGGCAGTAGTATTACAAATTAGGAAAATTGATTAATCAAGGCAACAACCATATACAATGCATCATTTAACCTAGGTCATGTTATCCCTAATGATTACGAATCATTTGTCATTATGCATAAATTTTAACATAACAATTACGGATTATATCAAAATTCTAGCAATGGGTTTGCAATTATCGATTCAATAAACACATTAAAATCATCATCTCAAAATACCCAATGGGTTCATACACAAATAACTGAATGATAACGAAATTTTGATTATCCATACACAAAACCTAAGTTAATTAACATAGGATAACACAATCAACTCCTAATGAGAGAAAAAACAACAAAATAATAAAAAATACTTAACTGGGGATGTCGGTGTTGATTTCACCTCTAAATTGGTGTCGGAATGCCTATCCCTTCATAGATCTTTCCCAATATTGCTTCAGCCCAAAACTGACCCTACCGAAGCTCCCTCATCTCTCCTGCCCAAGCTTCTTACTGGCCACTATCGCCTCCACTATTCCCTAATGTGACCATTTAATGTTGGAGTTTATGGTCCAACATAACTATTCACTCACTTCTCCTCTCTTCAGGCCTCACGCAGCTCCTCTCTAACTTTTCCAGCCCAGCCAAGCCAAGCAGCAGCATAGCCTTCACGCTTGCCTCCACGCTAACTACTACTACACTGTAGCATGATGGGATGAATTAACTTTATCCCTCTTTAATCCTTATGGTGCGTCGTCTTCCCTTTGGAATGCAGACGGGATGTGCGCACGACGCAACGCATAACGTACAATGTCTGCGTTGTGCACAAGCATTGCCTACGTTTTGCACACAACAGATGCAACTCTTTTGTGGCACTGTAGTTGGACTTGAAAATTTAACATGTTGAGTTCTTTGGCCCAGCACACTGAAATGCAGTCGTTCCTTGGTGCTCCTGCCTTGTCCAAATGCTGGCATTTTCTTCATGGATTGCTACTGTTTTTTGTTTCATTTCAGCTGTTGTGTTTTTTCATTTGGTAGCTTCTTGGTTGTCTTCTTTTGTGTTTTCTTTCTTGTCTTTTAATTTTCTTCTTCTTGCCTCATGAAAACAAGTAAAAATTAATCCTAAAAAAATGGCCCAAATGGAGTGCTTTCGACTCGCTTTAATTTCTTTGCTTCCAAATTGTACTTAAAATCATATAAGAATTAAAGTGAGAATCTTAAGCATTTTTGTATCATTAATCGCTAAGTGTAAATGATTAAACATATCAACAATTAAACACATATCAGAGGGTAATGTAGTTACCTATAAAACTAGGCTTGTAGGTAAAGCTTATCGTCAAAAACAAGGTGTTGACTATGAAGAAAAGTTTAGCCCAGTAGCTATACTTAAATCCATTATGATACTACTAGCCATTACCACTCATTATGATTATGAGATATGGCAAATGGATATGAAGACAACTTTCCTTAATGGAAACCTAACCGAGGATGTGTATATGACATAACCTGATGGTTTCATTTCCATAAATGGAGAAAAGGTATGCAAGCTTTAGAAATCCATTATGGATTGAAGCAAGCATCCAAGAGTTGGAATATCTGATTTGATGAGACAATCAAAGGGTTTGATTTCTCACAAAATCTGGATGACCTGTTTGAGTATAAGAAGGTTAGTCGGAGTGCAATCGTGTTCCTTATACTATATGTAGATGACATATTGCTAATAGGAAATGATGTCTCTGCTTTTCAATCATTCAAAATTTGGTTAGCTAAGAACTTATCTATGAAAGACCTTAGAGAAGAAACTATTATTTTAGGGATAAGGATCTATAAAGATAGATCTAAGAGATTGCTTGGTCTTTCTTAGTCTACATATATAGTCAAGATGTTAAAGAGGTTTAGCATGGAGCAGTCCAAGAGAGTTTCTCTTCCTATGGTACATGGGATTACACTCTCTAAATCTATGTTTCTAAAGACATAAGATGAGAGGACTGATGTGAGTTTGATTCCTTATGCTTCATCTATAGGATAAAACATATATGCTATGTTATGTACTAAACCTGATGTATCGTATGCTCTAAGTGTTACGAGTAAATACTAGTCAGACCTTGGTGAGGGTCAGTGGGTGGTTGTCAAGAATATCCTTAAGTACTTGAGAAGAACTAAGGATGTATTTTTGGTATATGAAGAAGGTGATCTTATGGTAAACGGGTATATTAATGCTAGTTTCCAATCCGAAAGGAATGACTCTAGACCTTAGTTCAGATATGTATTCAAACTGAATGGTGGTGTAGTCAGTTGGAAAAGTTTCAAACAAGAGATGACTGTAGATTTGATGATAGAGGCAGAGTACATTGTAACAAAGGAACTGGAAAAGGATCAAGAAGTTCATCATAGAACTTGGTGTGGTTCTGAGCGTCACTGACCCAGTTTAGTTGTATTGTGACAACAACAGGGCTATAACGCAGGCGAAGGAACCGAGGTCTCATCAGAAGTTCAAACATGTACTCAAGCGCTACTATTTGATTAGAGAAATCATTGGTAAAAATGATGTCAAGATAGGGAGAGTTCCTACCGATTAGAATATAGATGATCTGTTGACTAAACCTATTTCCTAAAAGAGTTTTGTGTTACATGTATATGCCTATTGTATTAGATATCAAGGTGACTGGCTTTAGTGTAAGTGGTAGTTTGTTAGAGAAGTGCTCTAAAGGCAATCACCTTTAGTACTTATTGTACAAATCATTTTATGATTAATAAATGCAATTTTCATTATTTCGATGTTCATACATTTGTGGGTTTGATGTTGATCTTAAATTGATTTAATGAAATTCTTGATAGAAAACATAACCTGGCGGAAATTATGATGAGATCATGATAATGAGATTCCTATCATATGTAATTATAAAAGTGTCTAAACTTTCTTTAGTCATAGGATTAATGAGATAGGATATCATTAATTCAGACAGACTAGCATATGTTATACTCCTTGATTAGATCAAGCAGTAGATCTCATAAATTGTAGACATAAGTTGTTTAGAGTTAACATATGGATGCTTACTAAGGGTAGTAAGTACATTGGATTGACCTACTATAAGATAATCATATGGACATTTTATTTAAGTGGCAATGATAGTCTTATCATAGTAATGGTGTAAGTATCATTTGACTTGTCTCATCATAGCAATGGTGCAAGTATCCTTTTACTTGAGGTGCTTAAGGATATCTTGGATACTGATCCTGTGTTTTGACTCCATTCATCGATGTCTTTCAGGGGTTACTCATAGGGTGGTGATTGGGTACAATTTGAGGAATTCAAAGGTAATTGAGTAGCTAATAAAGGATTCCCCACTCCTGATAGAAGGAGATGATACCCACGACCTCTTGTTGGGGTCAATACTTAGGAGTCTTTGGGCAGAGTAGATACGTGTCATAAAGAGTCATCAATGATACGTAGAGTAATGAGATCCTTAGAACAAGATCTAATGTCACTTGGACTATATGTGGCGTAATTAGTCTAGCGGGAGATGACACTTTGACCATAATCTGAACCAAGTGGGGTATAGATGGTGAAAGGACGAATTGCATGGCAATATTGCATATAGAAGGGCTCGTAGTCAACCACTAACTTTTTAGTCAATTAAGGGTCATGACGTGTTGCTGGATACCACTCTTGATTTACTTAAATTAAGTATTAACTCAAATGGACAACATAACCAGGAACTTAACAGGTCATACATATAGGAGATCTAAAGGATGAGTAAAATGGTCTTAAATGGTGATTCAAGATAAGAGAGAGTGTTTCAGGATTGTATCGTAATGTGATCGTCGTAGAAAACATTACATGGAATGGATTAGAAACAAGTGTTGTTGGCTGCCAATTTGGTTATTAACTTCCCAAAACTTCCATTAATGCTTGCTATTCATGGTCATTAACTTCTCATAACTTCTATTAATGCATGCTATTCATGGTCATTAACTTCTCATAACTTCCATTAATGCATGACATTCATGACCATTTACTTCCCATAACTCTCCATTGGTGATAGGGGTTATGGAAGGCCAAATGGTGCAGAAAATAGAGATAATTTTCATGCATCTAGTGTAAGACATAAGTGAAAGAAAGGTTCTTTCTAACACATACACTCTTTTTCTCTTTAACTCTCATAACAGTTCTCGTCTTTGCTAGCACGAAGAAAGAATTCTAGCCATCTCTTAGTGAGTTTTCATCCTTTTATCTTTGTGTGGGCTTTCATTGAAGACAGTCTACATTGATTGTTGTGGTTTACGACAACCCAACGTGGAGAAGATTAAAGAACGAAGGAGATCATTGAAAAGGTATGTAAACATCTTACATTTTATGTTTTTGTTTTCTATATCTATATGCATGAGTATATCTGTTTTTTAAGGTTCCATTTTATTTTTCACTGTGTATATTTAATGTATATTATGTATGAGATGCATGATTGGATCTTGATGAGGAAATTTATATGGTCTAGCCTGTAGGGTTTAGAGTGCTTGGTCAGGAACAAAAGGTCTGTAAGTTGGTTAAGTGTTTGTATGGACTCAAATAAGCTCCCAAAAAATGGCATGAGAAATTTGAAAGTGATATTGTCAAACATGGTTTCACCTCTTTTGATTTTGATTATTGTATTTATGTGAAATCTAATGCTAATGGCTATGTTATCATAACTCTTTATGTGGACGATATGTTTATTTTTAGTATTAGCTTATCTGTCATTGATACTACCAAGAGTTTGCTAAAGTCTTCCTTCGATATGAAAGATCTTGGACTTGTGGACTTTATTTTGGGAGTCAAAGTTGATAGGATTGACTCTGGTTTTAGGTTGAATCAAACTCATTATGTTGAGAAAATTTTGAAGAAGTTTAGTTAATATGATGTTGAACCAGTCAAGACTCCCTATGATGCTAGTGTTGCTTTAAAGAAAATTCTTAGTGACAGTGTAAACCAATATGAGTATGCTAAAATTCTTGGTAGTAGGATGTTCTTGATGAACTATTCTTGACCTGATACTACATACTGTATGAGTAGACTTAACAGGTATACTCATAACCCTAGTTAAGAGCATTGGAATGCATTGGTTCATTTGTTGAGATATTTGCTATGAATTATGGGTTATACTTTGGTGGTCACACGCTTCTATTAGAGGGGTATTCTGATGCTAACTAGGTTACAGAGTGAGATGGTATACTCTATAGTGGTTATATTTTTACCTTGGCAGGAGTTGCTATGTCTTGGAAATCATCCAAGTAAACATGTATTGCAAGATTAACAATGGAGGTTGAGTTTATGGCTTTAGATCTGATAGGAAGGGAAGATGAGTGGCTAAAGAATCTTTTAGCAGATATCCCAATTTGGGGAAAACCAATTCTTTCTGTGTTCCTTTATTGTGATTCGCAGGTTGCCATTCATGTTGCTAAGAACAAGGCATATAATGGCAAAAGCAGACATATCAGATTGAGACATAAAATTTTCTGTACTTTAATTAGACATGGTGTAATCTCTTTAAACTATGTCAAGTTAGAGAGAAAATTAATTGATCCGTTTATAAAAGCTTTAAGTAGGAAACTAGTTTCGGACCATGCTGAAGGGATGGGGTTGAGTCCAGTTATATAATAAACTCATAATGGAAACCTGTCTTAGGAAATCAAGTTCAATGGGTCAAACGAAGTTATGTGGTGACTACTTATACATTGTTTGCGAAATAATACTGAGATACATTCAGTTGTTGAATTACATCCCTTATCATAATTTTACTACGTTTGATGAGGTTGGATGGTTTAATCCTTAATGAGTTCTATAGCCCAATTTTGGGTGGTGTGAGTAGTACACACTTGATGGACTCACCTACATGATTATGGTGGCTAGCCACCCTCCTATGAGAGCTTTTGGGCTATCTCTCTAGAGTGATCATGAGACCAGGGCATTTTGAGGATGTGTATTTCTCTAGCAGCTTTGTCTCCGAAATTTCTTGGACACTAGGTTCAAGACTTAGTTCACTTAGTTGTTCGCCTATTTTTCTCCTAAATGGTTATAATTTGTCTCTCAAATTTTGGACCAAACAGGGGATTGTTGGTATTGTTGCTCCAAAACTTGTCAGTTAACCAATAACTTTCATAAGGTTTTACCCTTATTATACCAATAACGTTATTAGCTTCTTTTATGCAACGCTCATCACATTATGGACAATAACTTTCATACATTAATGTAGTTTAATATGTCTTTATTTCATTAATAACGTATGAAGCTTTCTTTCTATATATATCCATACATCTGGTCCTTTTCCTCACCTACCACAATCGTGCTTTCTTTCATTTTTTCTCTATACAACATAGATATCATACATACAGACACCTTTGAAAAAAACATTTTCAAGTTTTGTCGCACGTCTTTGCTTTATTTTGCATTTTGTTTACTTTCCTTCTACATTCACACAGATAGTTTATAACTCTACCCTTTGGAGTGCACCGAAGTTGGTGGAGAAAACTTTAACCCTGGGGTCAGTTCCTATTATCCTACTGCACCATAGAAGGGGAATTTCTGATTTAAGGTAGTGATTTTTCACGATGCCTTGCTTTTTCAGATAAGCTATTCCAATTTAATTATTTATGTTATTTGTCACTAACAGACTATACAACAAATTCTTTAAATTACCTTATAATCTCTTCTACCAGGTGTTATTTCATCCGCCTTTTCTATCATTAGTTTATTAGGTAAAATAAATCCATTATCCCCTTAGTTCATTAATTCTACAACCTTTAATCACATGTCAGTCCAATCAAACAAGTCTTTTTTAAAACTTCAATCATATCCACTAAACAATTGTTATTGTTGATAACAGAGAAAAAATACATATAAAAGGGGCGGGAAAACTTTCTTTGAACAAATATGTTCCTCTTTCTAACTCTCTTAATGTCCCAAAATTAATTGTGAATTTAATTTTTATTGATCAATTGGTTAATAAAAATGTTCAATTAATTTTTCTCCTTCCGATTATTCTATATAGGACCTTCAATTAAGGAAGGTGATCAACAAGTGGTATGGACAAAGACGATTATTTTACTTAAATATGAATGATCCAACCTCTTACAATTATGAGATAATTAATCTTCTTTTCCATTTTGTTGTTCTATTTCTTCTCTAAATAATGTTTTTATTGTTAATGAAAAGTGATGCTTTTGGCACTGACATCATGGATATCCTCATACAAGTAAACTAAAAAATATGTTTTAGTGTAATGTTCTTCCTAATCATTTAATGTTAACTTTAATTTTTTAACATTATATTGTGAAAGTTGTTCCTTTGGAAAGGTTACAAAGTTACCTTTCATTTATAGTTCTTCTAATGTAGAGGTAACTTTTGATTTATTACATTCTAATTTATAAGGTTTATCACCTTCTTTGTCTCGATTACGATATATGTAATCTGTATTATTCATAGATCATTATAAATAATTTATTTGGGTATTTTTTATGTGTGTAATATGATCTTACCAACATTGTCAAATCCTTTATCAATATAATTGTGACACAATTTCAAAAAGCCATTAATAACTTTCACTATAATTTTAGAGGAGAGTTTTGTTCTTCCTTTTTCCATAAACCCCATAGTAAAATGAAGTTATTAAAAGAAAAAATTATCATATAATTGCCCTTTCTTATTTAAATCCTATGGTCCATATAGTTTTTGGGTAGAAGATATTTATACATCTCTCTTTCTAATCAATTAACAACCTATGTCTATGCTTATATATCGCAAACCTTGGTCTTGTCTGTATGAGAAACCCCTTAAGTGATCTCATATTAAAGTATTTGACCGTATCTGTTTTGCCATTGTACCTCTATGTGAACATATAAAACTATCTCCTAATGTTGCAAAATTTGGATTTCTTTATTATAATGATAAAAATAAAGGATATCTTTGTTAAAATTTTCATCTAAAAAGGATGCACATCTCTTGCCATATCATTCTTTATGAGAATTTGTATTATTTTGCCTCTCCTCTATGAATCCTATCGACTCTTCTGATAAATCAATATCTTTTTTACCTTTATTTTTTAATAATAATTTTATGAATGGTCTAAAAAGTGACTATTTTAGGTTCAACAAGGGAGGTATAACAAATATACCTCAACATGATCATAATTTCAAAGGTCCATAATCTTTACAATCACCAACATACATTCTCTCTTCAGCCCAACCAAATCGCTCACTCATTCTAATTTGTTTAGACTTTATATTGGTATGCTTACTCTCCATAATGGTATGGTCCTTCTATTGCTTATCTTAGTACTCTTAAATCTATTTCTATACCATCTTCCTATATGCAACCAACAGAGAATACACATTAGAAAAGTGTCATGGAATAGGAAATTTTATCTTTTAAGACAAATAATGCCTAGGACTTAGTTCCTGTGCCAACTACTGTCTTTTTAATAGGTAGAAAATGGAATTATACTATTAAACTCAAACCTGATGCTTCTCTTGAAGGTATAAATCCATATTAGTAGCTCAAGGATTCACATAAGAATATGATATTAATTATAAAGAGATGTTTTCTCTAGTCACAAAGATGACCATGGTTAGAACTTTATTAGCTGTTGTATTCACAAAATGACATTGTTTGCATTGTATAGATGTCAAAAATGTGTGCTTGCATGGTGACTTATAAGAAATTGTGTATATGAAACCTGCACTATGATACCAACTTGCTAATCCAAATTTGGTATATAAACTTCATAAGTTTCTTTATGGATTCAAATAAACTCCTTAAATATGGTTTTGAAAATTCCCATCTACAATTAAACTAGCTAGTTTTCAGCAAAGAACTAACGGTCATTTATTATTAGTTTCTCATTCCACTAATTGTTTCATTATTTTTTAGTATAGGATGATGATATGGTTATAACAAGTAATGATTAGTAAGGTACAATAAGTTAAAATAATTTATTTAATCTTATTTTCACATAAAAGATCTTGGGAATTTGACTTATCTTTTGGGTTTAAAAGTTTCTCAATCAGAAGATGGGGTATATCTTAGTCAAAATGAGTATAATGCATATTTGATCAAATTGGCCAATTTTATCGATAATAAATATTATGCTACATCAATGGAGTTATATTTGAAATTGACTAAAGATGTTAGCCTATCATTGTTGATCTTACTTTATATAGATGTCTTATTAGAAACCTCATATATCTTACAATCACTCGACCTAAAATTTCAAATATTGTCTAAGTGGTGAATTAATTTATGTTTGAACTCATAAGTTTCATCTTTTTACCTTTAATAAAATCATTCAGTATCTAAAAGATAACATAGGAAGAGGTTTATTCTTTCTTCCACTTATTCTTTACAACTAGTGGTATGTGCTAATATTGATGATATTGGGTGTCTTGATACATGACCTCCTATAATTGATTAGTGTGACTTTTTGGCTTTAACACCTAATATATGGAAGTGAAAAAAGTAAGATCGTATTACTAAATCTTTAATTAAAGTGGTTTTGTTGACTTCTTTTGGATTTTGGTATTTCATCTAACTAACTTGCATCTCTTTCTGTTGATAACATTAGTGCTAGTTGTATGGCCACTCTACTAATAACATTAGTGCTATTTTTATAGCCACTAATCATGTAATTGAATGTATAAAAACTATCAAGTTTTATTTCCATTACATATATAAACTTGTGCAAACCAAACACTTCAAGTTCATCACATGCCTTCTTAACATCAAATTGTAAATTTGTTCACCAAATCATTGACATCTGCTTGACAAAAGTTTCTAGTTGACAAGGTGATGGCCATTGACAACTAGCATCAATTTGAAGGCAGATGTAAGTTGTAATACAATTGTAGTACAACAGGTCAATGTTATAATTCAATCATGATTTTGTACAAGTTTTAACTTATCAATAATCCCCACATTCATAAAATTTCCTAGTTTTCCTACTTACTTTCTATATATAATTTCTTGTTCTATATATGTACATATATAAGGAGGACAATATAGACAAAGGCACAAGAATGAAAGATCAACATTCTTTATATCCTAAACTTTTTGTCATTCTTATGATTATGAAAATAATTATAAAACGGTGAGTTAAATTAAGATAAGATTCATACACATAGGAAGGCAAAATCTTGATTAAAAAACTAACTAAGCTTTATTGTAAAAGTTGGATTAAAGCACTACTATAATACTTGAAATAAAATTATACTTCTTGTATTTAGATCTAATTATACCTGGAATCTAGTGTCCTATAAAGAAAAGAGACCTTGAGATAAGTTCTCATAAATACTATCATTAAGCTTAAGTGGAGCTTTCTATCTACAGTTAGCACCCCTTAGCTCTCAATAATTTAAACTTCAGAGTGTCTTTACCAAAAACACCTAACACTGCTGCTAGTTTTTACAATCATGTAATCTTGAAATCAACCTACGCCAATTTTAGTTTATAGCATATGTAATTGTGTGTCAAAATCATTTTAAGATGTATTTAACATTCCCACTAGAGAATATCAATTCATGATACCCATACTTTATTGTGTGTCAAAATCATTTTAAGATGTATTTAACATTCCCACTAGAGAATATCAATTCATGATACCCATACTTTAAGAAATGACAATGGATAATCGTTGTTGCTAAGATTTTTCGACACTCTTAATAGAAATAGGATCGAGAATGGAATTTCATTCAATGGAATCAACAACTATTTAATTTAAAGAAAGGTAGAAAAATCTAATGAAAAGGAATTAAAAAGGTCTTAAACCAAATAATTAATTTTTGAGTTCAATTCGTAAGATATTAAATATGTTAGGCACTATATTTTATCCACTTAAGTGGTTATCCAAGACTGAAAAGATTTTGCAAATTCGAAGTGTTTGAGAAGGAATAAACTAGGGCATGGAGTAAACAAAAGCTTACTAAATAGTTTAAAAATAAAACATGTAGATGAATATATAGAAATTTGTGATTTTACATATGTCTTAAAATAAAGACAATGATTCTTAAACTACTTAATAAGTTTGAGATAAAGAGAAAGCTTAGAATAGCGATTTAAGGAAAAGTGAGAATGTTTATCCATAAAGTTAAATTGATTTTTAAATAAAAGAATAACTATAAATTAAAGGAACATAATTGGAACATCTATTATTTAAAAAAAAAATGTTTTCAAAAACTGAATGAGTTCAAAAAATTAGGTAATATAATAAGCTTGGATTAAAATAGATCTATAGCGAAAGGATTAAGCCTACAATTTAAAGTTGAGGTAAATTAGATATGAATGTTGAAAGGAAGAAGTTTTATTATTTAAGAAACAATAGATCAAGTTTGATATTTTATTGAGAAAAAGAAATATAGAACTAATAAGTTGGAGGATAAAAAGATAAAGAAAATAAAATAAAATAAGAATCAAATATACATACGAGTCCACACTTAAAATAAAGGTAATATTAAATCAACCTAATAGGCTATGGATCCATAATATTCTAGTTCTTTTCTTTTTCTTTTTGTTATTAATTGAAAAAAGGAAGTCTATTAGTTTGATTTTTAGGAAATAAGCCTACATGATTTTGCTTTTATTTACCGACTTATTATTATCTTCACAAAAAGTTAAGCTTTTTCATTCTCTTTCCACTCGTACCTTCAACAGGTTTAATAACAATAAAAACAATTGTATCTAATTATTATATATCATGCAAACTATTTAAACCTTTTTAACCATTTTTTGAGTTTAAGATTTTTAATTGTTCCCTTGAAAATATAGGTCTATACCTTAGGTCTATTAGAAAAGCATTAGGTCTAGGTTAGGGTTTTAAAAAATTTAGGACTTATACTCAATCATGTTAAATGTTTGTTTTTAAAACTCAGTGAGTCTAATAAACTATTTTTAAAAAAAAGAAAAAAATTAATACATATATCTCATATATAAATTTAAAAATTATAAAAAATGAAACGAAACTTGAATTCAACCATCCCCTTTACTCCAACTATTCTTCTTATTAGATTTCTCTATGGGCTTACTTTTTTAATCTGGAACACAACTAAAATTAATAATTGATATTTTAAAATGAACTTGGCCAAAAATTAATAATTAATATTGTAACATCCCGTAATCCCATGTTAGGGGCTAGGATC
The DNA here is from genome assembly GCA_025504915.1 of Erythroxylum reticulatum. NCBI lineage: Eukaryota > Viridiplantae > Streptophyta > Magnoliopsida > Malpighiales > Erythroxylaceae > Erythroxylum > Erythroxylum reticulatum. Next base: position 42,982,864 of record JANSVA010000005.1, read on the forward strand.
TTAGAATAGTGTTTATGAGAGTTTATTGAGAAGTTAGAAAGTGAATTTCATGCTCATGAATAATATAGCATACACACACACTCGAATATTGATTTTTGCACATTAAGATGATTGTACATGCATTCATTGACTTTTTCTGGGTATAATTGAGTTGTAAATGTGATTATATTGAGAATTGTGATTTTTATGTGTTGAAAATTTATTTAGAGAGTAAATGTATTGATTTAAAATTTTTGGGAAAATTTTGGGTATTTTCAGACTAGAAAAATGCCAAGTGGCAAGCCAATTGATAAATGGTAGTTGAATTTATTGTCCAATGGCAATGGAATTTTTGATAAATGACTTTGAAATTTATAGCCAAGTGTCATTGAAAATTGGGAGACAATTGGATTAGAAATTGGAGAGAAATAGATTAGTTATTAATAAGGGTCCAAATGGAACCATAAGAAGATAACAAGTGGCAATGACAAGTGTCATAACCACTCACCACTTATCTCTCACGTTTTTACATTTTTGTAAGACAGTCTCCTTAATGTCTTTCATTTCTACTCTTATCTTCATCTTCTTCATGGCTTTCTCTTCTTCTTCGCGGTTTTGATTCACCAAACCTTCATCAATGTTACACCTTGTTTTCATCTATCAATTGCTACCTCCATCTTCTTTTCATTTTCCACAAGAAAACCTAACCTAATTCACCTTCAAGATGATGATCGTGTGACATGGGAGGTTAGGGCTTCTTGGTATTTTTGAAGAAATTGGAGTTTCATCAAGTAAGTAGCTTGTTAATCATCATGGGTAATGCTGAATGAAGCATGTATGATGACAGTTAGAGGTTAAATGGACATAAAATGATGTTTTATGTATGCTGAACGTGAGTGATGAAATGTGTATGTAAATTTATTGCTTTTGCATATATGTATGATGATTAATGACCCAATATATTGTTATAGAGATGATTTTGAGGTAGAATGATCATTATAATGGTGTTGGTGAGTGCAATAAATTGGTGAATGAATAGACATGTTTGATGTTCTATTTTATGTTTTAATTCATAGTGTTTAATGATTTGTTTTGTGAATGCTTTGAGTTGTATATTGAGGCGAGAATGAAGAGGAAAGGAAGTAGAAAAGATGATCTATGTACAATATGTGCTAGATGTAAAATGTAGAAAGTTATAAAAATTTGGAAAATTAGAAGAGAGTGGCTGGAATTTTTAGCTATAGTATTTCCATTGATTAAGCATATGTATTTTAGCCATAACTTGTTCTGTAATTATCCAAATGCGATGATTTTTTATTTGGATTAAATTTGAGACATATGGATACATTTTTCATAAGATATTGAATTCAAATTCTATCTTTAAGAGTTTCAAAATTATACATGAAGTTGAGTACTGAGTGCAGTAAATTAGTGGATGAACACATGTATTTATGTTCTATTTTGAGAATATGAAAACCATAAGTGATAAGTTGTTATGTAGATGTTCTGAGTTAGAAATTAAAGGTTTAATGAATATGAAAGTTAGGCTAACCAAGATGTTGAGTTATGTTGTTGAAATGAGATGAATTAAGTTAACAGTTAGGAATGAAATGAAGATTAAAAAAAATGAAGTAGAACATTTGCAGAAAATTTATAATGAAAGTGCATAAGAATATGTTCTATTTTGGTGTTTATGATCAAGTATGGATTTTGATTTATGTGTGGATGATATTGAATTGAAATTGAGGTATACATGAAGAAGTTATCAACTTGAAATGATGAATCTTGAATATAAATTGTTTGAGACTTATAAATGAGATATGTTATGGAAAAAGGATAGGATTTCATGAATGATGAGTTTTAGTAAGAATGATGAATCAAATGAGTTGAGTTTTCAGAATTTAATGAAATCAATTTGGTAGTTGATTTAGTCTAAAATGATGTTGCATTAGAAGAGGTGAATTTGGGAAAATTTAGAGTGAAAATGATGTTATAATGTATGTAGAAACCATTGGAAGTCCTCTTGAGTGAGTTGTGTTTCTCCCATATCCGTTGGACATACTTTAGGTCCATTAGATAGAAATTCTCAAGTCTAGAAAACTTCCTAGCCTCATTTATGTTTGTTAAACGGATTTTAGGTCCGTTGAACAGACCTTCTCGGGTCTAAAAAATGTCTCAACCCCATTTATGTCCATTAGGGGGGATGTATGTCCGCTGAGTGGACATTCACTATACACTTACACAAATTTACGATTTGGACGCTCTAGATGGAAAAATCTCTCTTTAGAGTCTTTACAAAAGTTGTAGATCTTGAAGTCTTCTTCAAAATTATCCTACAATGACATTAATCCGACATCTATAAAAAATTTTACACGTTTTGTCCCAAGATATGTTTATTTATAGATGATTAACTTATTAATGTTTTCCCATGAGATATCTAGGCTTGATTGTGATCTTGAATGAGCCTAGTTGATGTTGGATTGACTGATTAAAGTAAGGAAAGTGTGCTAGGTGTTAAGGAATGATTCAAAGATAATGTAATTGGTTATGAGATGCATATTAAGAAAATGTACCCGGGATTGTCATTGAACATGCATTGTACATATTCCATATATACATTTGTACATAAGTGAATACTTATGATTGTGAAAAGTTATGATGTGTATAAATGTGTATGTATTGCATGATTTAGAAGAGCATATTGAGCGTCAACATCCAAATGTTGCTGGGAATTCAAGGCAATAGCTTTCTGGAGCAAACAGTGAGTAACTTAGATGGTCTCATTTAATTAATTGTTGCTTTAAATTCTTTATTGAACTATTTTATGGAATTGATTGTTTTGATTCCAGATATTGAATTTCCGAGGCATTTGATGGATGAACGACATATTAGAAGTGTTCCTTGTATGTGAATTCTATGAAATATGTGATTGCTTAACATTTTGTTGAATTCCGGACTAAAGTTGAAGATAAATATAAACGTGAATGTGATGCATTTCATTACATGAATGCCTAAAAAAATAATGGCAGTTGTGATTTGAGTAGCCACAAAAAATGAGCTTAAATCTCGTAATGTGATTAAGAGCCAAAGGCTCACTATGTATAATGAGCCCTATATCCCTAACTGATAAGGGATAGTTAACAATGAGCCTGGTATCTGCAACGAATACGGGACAATTTTAGGCACTCGGTCACATCAATGTAATAATTGAAAATGAGTCTTACAAGTATTGCATATACACTTAATAGTATGTTTGACTGATTGAAATGAAATGTTGACTTGTATTTAAATGAGAACGTGAATATTTATGAACAAAGTGATATGTAATGCTACATGATGATAAATAAAATGATGTGAATTATGTGGTTATATATGTTAATGTATTATGTGAATTGAGTGAACCATCGAGGATGGTTACCTCACTGAGTTCGCAAAACTCACCAAAATTGCAACGTTGATATTTCAGGACCGAGAG
>JANSVA010000005.1:42989408-43016907 GCA_025504915.1 Erythroxylum reticulatum
CATGAATTATTATGATAAAGTCTTGAAAATGTGACTTGAAAGTCATGCACATTAGGTGTTTGATAAAATGCCTAAGTAAACTTAGCTTAGGATTTAAGGCATTGTAATAGTATGCATCGGAAAACACTTTCATGTTTACTTAGTGAACTTGAATTGTTACTTAGATTGACGAGTAATGGTCTAATGTGCTTAGAAAAAAATATGCTTAATTATGTGTTGAAATGACTAAGTATTGGATTAAAGGCATTAAATGCCTTAGAAAATTCAAAAGAAAAGCTAACATGAATAGTAAGGAAGTAACCATGTGAGAAGTTTAATGGTCGAATACTATAGCTTAAAGGGAGTGGTATTGTGTTTTATACACTTATATTATGGTGTATAAATATGAAATTTATGTTTAAATAGTAATTTCATCATATATCTTTTTATGTATAAAGGCTCGGGAGTTGTGAATCAAGGAGCTCGTACCGAGGATTGTTGAAGTTAAGAGAGTGCACACCTTCTTTTAATGTGAGTTGGAGAAACCATATTTCTTACATAGAATTAGATCACCCTAAGACATGTATGATGACTTGTATGTAAATTTTGAACCTAGGTAATGCATAGTAGAATTGAATCTCAAGTGAATGCTAATAAACTTGTGTATTTAATAAACGAAATTGTTTTAAATAACTCTTTACACTTGGAGTACAACTGATGTTTTTTTATTACGTATTTTGAGAAATGATATTGTTTCAATAAACATTCATTTGAAGCGCAAAGGACAATGTTTTATCTTCTGGAACTACATTTTTGAACAACTTTACACTTGGAGTGTAATAGATGGCTTTTATTGCATGAAATAATGTTTTGGAATTTACATATGCATAATCGAGTCATGTATACTGCATGTTCTTGTTCTCTTTTGGCTTAGACCTATAGCACGATTTCATTTTATCGGTTGGACCGATAAACAAAGGCATGGTGCCTTACATGATTTTTGTACTTAATTTTTTTTGTATGATTTTTGTGATTGGAGAGGAAACGATTGGCCAATCATGTGTTGGGCATAATAGATTAAGCGACCCCTGTACCCATGCCACTAGTACATAAAAGTCAAGTCCCCATATCAACATCTTTCTATGGGACTTGCAGGTGATTCCACATCTAAGGTCTGGACACCGATAAGGTCATCACCTAGGGTTATGCCGCTCTTGTCAACTGTAGTCCGGACTCACCACAGATGAAAGTCAAGCCAACACTAGAAATCGATGGGTGTGCACATTAGTTTGGCCGACTAGTGGTGACACATATGATTGTTTTGACTTATTGTAATATTTATTTTCTAACGAGTTTAATTTATACATGTGATATTTTTCTGCTTATGTGTACTAGAACTATAACCTATGTTCACCAAATGAGTGATTAATAGGCTTGGCCTATATGGTTCCTAACCAGTATACGTTGAGTCATAAGCTAGGCCTATGTGTTTCTATGTAATGTATGTTCACCTCATAGGTTATTTATACCGTCTTGGTGTGTATCGAGTTCTATTTGCGATATATGTTTTTCCTGCTCACTAAGTACATAGTGTAGTCACCCCCTCTGCCTTCCAACCATGCAGGTTAATTAGTAAGCTTGAAGCTCTGAATGGATCGTGTGTCTTTTGAAATTTTTGGGTTATTACTACACATGGGTAGCTTTTGTCTTGTACTTTAGTTACATAGGGGCTCATGAACTGTTTTACTGTTTTTATTAGATTAGTTATATTGATATGCTTTATGACTTTATAACCTGACTGTTTTGTAGTTTGTACAACATTTTATGTTTGAACTTTTGGTATTATTGTTCAGATTGCTTTTGAGTGGACTTAAAGTCTTGAAGTTATGGTAAAATTTTTGATGTAAATATAGAAGTATGTTTAAAATTGTTTACAGGTGTGTGATTGAGTTTTAGGATTTTTAAAATATAGTCGTTGTGCTTCCCAAATTTTTCAACAGAAAAGGGAGAGATGTTAGGTTAGCCTTGCATAGTCGGATTAAGGATACCGTGAGTGTCCTTAACTCAGTTATATAGTGGTTGTCATGGGCCCGATATGGTACCAGGTAGTGACACCTTTACCTAAAAAGAACACATTTTGCTTAGGAATTTATTTCCAAATTAGGATATAATACATTAAGAACATAATTATGTTTAACTAAATTAGAGATTAATATTTAGTCACGTAACACGTACACTAATCATATTTCTGCTTACTTTTGTAAGCTAACCTATTGTTCTCGATTTCTAATTCTAATTCTAACTTCAAAAGTCACTTAGATACCATATTTTACCCATTCTAACTAACCAATTTCTTCAAAAAGCAATCTCACCCCAATTTAATTCACCACATCACAATCATGATTGACAAGTCACTGCTATGACCCATGTCCAAAATCCATACCTCCAATTATTCCTTAATTTTCACATATCAAACGTTCTCATTAGTTTTTTTGGTCTTCTAAACATTTGTTACCATATGTCTCTAGTTTCCATATCATCAACAATAATGTCATTTCAACTTCTAAATCATGAAACATATACCAAATATCACAAGTTTCTTCAACACAGGGATAATATCAAGTTACCATTTTCAATCCCAATTTCCAATGTTATTCATCTAGAATTAGGTCTAGGTTTCTTCTAGATAATTTTATTTATAAGTTCGAAGTTTTTTCTCTAATTTTAATCAAATAATTTGGAGGTCTTTAGGTCGAGTTATAGCCAAAACAATGTGACTATTTCAAATTAACCTAAGATAGAATTCCACTACACGTTCCTCTCTTGTCATATTCAACTAATTCCATACAAAGAACATCAAAGTAATACCAAGACAACATTGATCTTAAAAACATCCATCTCTCTGAAGAAAAACCATGAAAATTAGAAATTTAAGCTAGGAAACTTACCACTTTTTCCTCTAATCTTTTGGGTATTTGATGAATACTTCAAGATTCCATCAAAAATGACTACACTCTTCTTCCTCTCTCCTTGTTTGATGTTCACCTTTGGTTCTCTTCTTTTCCTTTTGGTCTGACGGTTACTCTCTCATCACTCTCATGTTTTTGTTAAAAGAATGAAGCAAAATGTCTTAAGTTTTGCTTTTTATACTCATTTAATAGACTACACATGTCACCTTCTTATTTGTAATCACTAATGACTCATTACACACATGTTATTTTCGCATTGGTCATCTCTAATGACTCATCAATCCACTAATATCATGTAAAAAGATCAAAAAGATCAAATTGCCCTTAATGAGTACAAAAAGACCAAATTGTCCTTTAATGTATTTAATTCACAAACTAACCAAATTAAATCTTGAAATTATTCCACAACTGTCTTATCATCAAATTGACCATAAAATGCTCTAATTATGGTCAAGACTTGATGATTGGATGCATTTAAAACTTTCGAATGAGTTTAAAATCATCAATACCTATTATTTTCCAAAAAGGATATTTTAGTCCAATAATTTTGGATTACCTGAATTCTATTCAAACAACCTCCAGTTTGACCCGTTTTAATTCCTATGAACTTCAATCCTAATTTCAGAGCCTTTCACCATATTTTGAAATTGTTTGGTAACTTTTTCAGTTGCCTGGAAGAATTTTTGGATTGAATATGGAAATCACTGAATGTTACCGAAATCATTCGAATTTCATTCAAAAGTGTTACACAAATGTCCAAAGTAAATTTGAAGGCTTTTACAGTTCGTTTGGACTCATTCCGTAGCTTTTCAGAGTTTTCAAAAATTTTCTAAGAAATTTTTGGTCCAGTCCAGAACTATCTCTGGTTTACGTAATCTCTGTTATAACCTCAATAATATATTCAAACGCTTAAATTACTCTAGTACACCATAAAAAGAGCATACTCTATAAAATGCATGAACAGTACAGTACGAAATACAATAATCGAATTAGGATATTACAGCAAACCCATGAAATATGAGTAGACTCAAATATTGAAAGTCAGCAGCTAAAAATTACAAATAGATTCATATAAAGAATTGATGGGGATGAGCTTAGAGCATAATCATCAATAGGATTTGAATTTTAACTCCAATAATATCCTAATAAAAGGTCTCTCTATAGTTACTTTGCCTAACTCAGATCAGAAGAAGTAAAAGAAACTTAAAGAGAGACCTCTGAAATCCTAATTAGAAGATATTAGAGCTTATCCTTTAATCCTAACCATAGCTTTAGTAAGAAAATCTTAAATATTATTAGGATAAGTATCTTTAAAATAAAATGGATAGTAACCTTAAATAAACTGCATTAAGATCATATCTCAATTTAGTAAATAATGGAGACAATGCATGCACCATAAGGTTAAAACAAAAGTTCCTTTATCATTTTGATGTTTCTAGTTTAAAAATTATGATCTCAGAATGATTAACAAATATAAGTTCTAGAATCACCCAACTATGTATCAAAACACACGCCAAAGAATAAAAAAGCATGCAAAAGATGTATTAGCTCTTAGACTCAAAAGCTCACAAATAGGCTTTATGTGTGAAGATAACATGCAATTTTCATTAAAAATAATCATCTCAATGATTACTACAACTATGGATTATAAAAGCAAGTTTATTCTAACTTTTTATCCTTTTGCATACTAATTCAATTTAATAATCAATAATAACCTAAAGTATTTTAAACATATTTTAACTAAATCGAAATGTTAGTTAATAAGAAAGAATAATAAAGATTATAATAAGCTTGAGAAATTTGAAAAAAAAAATCGAAGTTTTTTATTAACCCCCTCACCACACTTAAAATTATACATTGACTCTAATGTACACAATAAAAGCATAAAAAATTAAAATAACAAAGTAAACACCAAACGTGAAGTCATTCTGAAGTCAGTGAAGAGTCCATGTGATATTATGTATAGTCATCCTTATAAAATAGAAACAAAAGGGGATAAATTTAAAATACCATTAAAATTGCAATAATAAATACAACAAAAATAACAACATTCCAATAGAAGTCTCGCTAAGACGCGAGGTCTGAAGAAGTTTGTAAGTACGCAACCATACCCCTAATTGGTAGAGAAGTTATTTTCAATAAACCCATAGAGAAAAAATTAGTAGATAAATTTTGTTTTGAGAATTGTTTGTAAGAAAAAAGCAAATCAAAAATACAATAAAAAGATTGAAAATACATATAATATACCTAATATAAAATTAAAAATTAAAGATTAAATAAAATTTTATTAAAATAATAAAAGTAATAAAAAAATAAAATAAATAACAACAACAACAAAAACAACAACCATAATAATAATAATAATATAATTAAATCTTAAAAATAAATAATATAATACAAATATAACTAAAATTGCAATAGTAAATGTTAAAACAAAACAAAACAATAATAAAACAAATGAAAACAAGAAAAATATAAGTAACGAAAGAAACAAAAGAAAAACCCTAATAAAACGTCCATATTGTCTCTGAAACTATCAATCTACTAGTGAGTCTGATATGTTGGTCACTAAAAGATCCTCGGTTCTCTGAATATCATCTAGGAGTGGAGCCGAAGATGATGCAACCACTCCAAATGGTGGGGTGATATGGAAATCCTATGATGTCTTGACATCAATATGACCTGCTCCTTTCATCTATCATGGGCCTCTCGTCTTGTCATCCACTCTGAAAGCTCCATCTGGTTTACTCAAATGCTACATTAGACTCCTAAGATTTTCCCTATGTATTTCTATAGCTAAGTAATCTTTAGTTAGTCTCAGTATCCATATGGTGTTGGCATATGGGATGATCTTGCACTAGCTAATAGGTCTAAGTTCTCTTATTGTGTTGCTCCTCCCCTCTATAATGCTAGTGATCTCTGTCTTAGTGGTTGCTCTGCTATATTGGGGATTGAAATCCCCTTCTGCTCTTAAAGTTACCTGCTCTTTCGAAACCCTGATTAGTTGATAACATTTTCCTTTCGATTCCAGTCTCCTATGTACCATGTGCATATTTGGCATAACATCCAGGTTGAAGATGGCCAAGTACCAAACATCATCATTAGTGGTAGCCTCTTGAAGACTCATATCCTCATAGCTAGTTACGTCAGATAAGGCCTTATCCATATCATCCCTATCTTCTTCTCCTCAATTTGACATGAAAAATTAAGTTAAGGCATGTCGTAGATGTACTTACATCCTTTCTCCTATACTCCATAAGTAGAAAATGTCCTAGTTTTTTATGACTCTAAGGCTATCTCCTTACCTACTTAATGTATGATACAGGAGGTCATAGATATACATAAGTGTGGGATGTCATAGAGTGGATGCTTCGGACTTACTCGAGTCATAGTTTGACTCCTTGCTAATGTTTCGCCAGAAGTGTCGAGCATATATCGCATTTGAGAAATCCATCTTGAGGGCCCTGTACTTTTGCATTTCCACAAAGTCTCGTTCATATAGACCTATCATCACGAAGAAGTTCATGTGATCCTGTTCATCTCGTTAAGCATTTTGAAGTGGACCGTACTAGGTTAATCCCATTAGTAGCAACCTTTTTTCACGAAGATAGTGGAGAACTCCTCAAGTGTAAGCTCCTAGTATATGGGCTCTACAATCTTGAAGAATCGAGAGCGCACTCCAATACTGATCAAATACTAAACATGTTGGTCCAAGCCGATATGATCCAATGCCCACCAATTGATGCATCTATCAGTCTCAAATCCTTGAGTCGTTGAAACTATTCCTCATAGGCCTCAACATTAAAGCGTATATCTCATATTGCTCTGGTGGATAGGCTGCAGTCAGTAACACTGGTGATGAGTGAGTTCTACTTGGGTCTTTAGAGGACCCCTCTCCTCTCTTTCCATTCCTCAATACCTCCTTTACTCTCTGATATTGCGCGACTTCTTTCCTTCTCGTCACTATCCCTGAAACTAAATTAAAATGTGAGAAAAATAACAAATTGTAATACTCATAAAACATTTTTCCTCATACTTAATATGTTCAGTACATTATGAAAATGAAAAAACATGCAATTAAAAAATAAATTAAACTAAAAATAATGTAATTAATAAAATAATTAAATATTATAATAATAACAAAATTAAAAATACAACTACCCAATAAAATCAATCTAAATATCCAATTACTTATGTAATTCGTCAAATTAAATATGCAATTACAAAATTGAACAATTAAACTTATACTAAACAAAATTAAATCCTAATTCATGCAAAATACTAAATTGAAATGAAATTAAACTACGAAATAATGTCTAATTACTAGAAAAATAGTAAATTAAATCTAATCTAACAAAAATCAACACAAGTCATCATATAGTGAGCAAAATTTTAATACCCAAATCAAATTTCGTCCAATTCATATGCAATTCATCTAACTAATCCAACAATTCATATGGAAAATAATGAAATTCAACTTACAATTAAAATAAAATAAAATAATGAAATGAAATGAAATCAGCCTAAGATGCAAAAAATTGCATAACCCTAGCATTTTGGGAATGAAAACCCCTAAATTTGACAGAAGTATGCAAATTTCCAAGTTTAATTCACGTAAAAGTAAGGAAAAACTTACTTGGATGTTTCCAATTCACAAAAAAAATGATGTGCTAGGTAGAAGAATAGAGAGGTGTGGTAGGTGGTGGCAAAAAAAGGGGGAGAAAAGTGGAAAAAAAGAAAGTAGCGTTTTAAAAAGGTGTTGCGAACTTACACAGTTGGTTACATAGTGGTAGAAGAGGGGAAGAAAAGTGGGAGAAAAAGAAAGAAAATAAGGTTTTCAAAAGGTGGTCGTATAACCAACCGTGTAAGTTTGCAACAGCTTTTAAAAACCTTATTTTCTTTCTTTTTAATTAACCGTGCAAGTTCACGACGTTGTTGTGTAATTGACTGTATAAGTCACTATGAATTTGTGACTCTAGACACAAGCATTTAACTTTTTTTGAAAATTTTTACAATCATATACATGGCCATGTGTGTGACTATGTAAGTCACTATGCATGTGTGAATTTTGACACTGGTGTGTGTTGTGACACATTCCAAGTAACTTGAAATACCTAGGTGTGTACAAGACTTGTATAACTCATTGTAAACATGTGGGAAATTTTTATAAGTACTTTAGAAATGTATAAGGCCAAATCTAGTGATCATGTAAGTTATTATAACTGTGTAAAACATAATGAAATCAAATTTGGGTATACACGAGCATGTTCACAGGTATGTACATGACTATGTATACCTAAAAATTCCTTAAAATTTTCATAAAAAAGTCACAATAATTAATAGCAGATATCAAAAACACAAAGAATACGCATAATCAAATGAAGATGTTCTATAACCTAACATAAAACACATTGAAAAGAATTCAAATCCTACACTAAAGCTAAAAAATATACAAATTATCATAATCAATTAAAAAAAACTAATTCGTGGGTTGCCTCTTAAGTAACATTTGTTTAACATCATTAGCTCAACATACCTATTTTGTTAAAGGTGGCTTATGGATATTCAGTTTGTTATTTCTTATCGTTGGGTCCTTAACCTCTAAATTGGTTACTTGCTTTTTCATTGTACCACATTTTCATCCTTCTTTTCCCTTAAACCAGAAATAACTTATGCGAACTTTTAGAAAAATTTTGAAATTGAATCGTCACATAAATCAATAGAATCATTGGAATCCACAAGATTTGTGGAATGATTCAAGGCATCAGACATTGTAAATATAACATCTTCATCCCCAACACTAAGTACTAGGTTTCCCTTGCTAACATCAATAATTGATCTAGTAGTGGTTAAAAAGATTCAACTTAGAACTAAAGCTACTTCTATATCTTCCTCCATGTGAAGAATCATAAAATCGACTAGGAAGATGAACTTATCAACCTTAACAATTATATCTTCTATAATATCTCTAAGATGCTTTATTGATCTATCTACTAATTGTGAACTTATCATAGTAGGTTTTGGTCCACCTAACCCCAATTTATTAAACAAAAATGAAGGCATCATATTAATATTAGCCCCGAAGTCAGCTAAAGCCTTTTCTATCTTTAAGCTACCAATTTAAAAAAAGAGAGTAAAACTCCCCTAGATCTTTAAGTTTCTTTGGTAGCTTAATTTGAAGAACCGCTGAGCATCTTCTACTCAACATCATAGTTGCTAAACCCTCTAACTTCCTCTTGTTTGATATTAATTCTTTCAAAACTTTTATATACTTCGACATCTGTATAAAGGCCTTAACAAGTGGTAAGTTAATATGGAATTGTTTAAATGGTTTAGGGAACTTACCAAATTGCCCATCCATTTAGTCTTTTATTACATTAATAGGATAAGGAATGGCAAGGCAAAATTTTTTGACCTCTGAAAGAAGCCCTTCACCTTTAACTTTCTCTTAACTCCTAGTATTATTATTTTTCTTATCTTGGGTTTCATTATTTTCCTTTTGTAGCTTTTTTCCACTCCTAAGGATAATTGTCCTCACACGTTCTTTAGGACTTGTCTTTGTAGTACTAGGAAAACTCTTTTGTGGTCTTTCACAGATTAACTTAGCAAGATGACCTATATGCATTCCAAGTTACATATAGAAGCTTCTTGATTCCTCAATGACATCTCTATGGATTGAAATCTTGCCTCTAAATGTTGAAGCACTTTAGACATGATATCCTCTAAGCTTAACTCCTTTTCTTAAGGTGGTTGTTAGTAGAATCTTGACAGAGGGTTGTTTCTTCTCTACCTTGGACTTCTCCAAGAAAAATTGGGTGATTCCTCCATCCCAAATTGTATGTATTGCTATATGGATTATTTTAGGGTCTAAGAGTATTCCCCATATAAATAAGCTTAGGATGTAATGCTTGACATTCTTGACTTAGATGTCTTAGCCCGCACACCTCACAATGCACATCTTTGAATAGCTTAGGATTCGTAGTTAATTCATAAATCTTCCTATTTAGTGCTTCAACCTAGTTTGTTAATGATTCAACTATATTAATGTCATATTCTCCTGTTGGCTTGCTAAGTCTTACTCAAGAATAGCATCACTGCTTCTAACATTTTATTGTTAAAAATGCCCCCAGCTACTACATCAATCATCTGCTTTGTAGTTTAATTAAGCTTATTGTAGAAGGTTTGTATTTGCATCCATATTGGTAGACCAAGACGTGAGCACTTCTTTAATATCTCTTTGAATCTCTCACGTGTGTCATATAACATCTCTGAATCAACCTAAGAGTATGAGGAGATGTCATTCCTCACTTTAACAGTTTTGATTAATGGGAAGTACTTCAAAAGAAACTATTCTGCTACTTGGTCCCAAGTAGTAAGGGATGACCTAGGTAGAGAGTTTACCTAATGCTTCTCTTTACCCCCCATTCCCCAAATAAAAACAAGAATAATCTCAATATAATTGTATTATTATTGACACCATTGATCTTAAAAATATCACAAATCTTTATAAAGTTAGCGATATATGTGTAAGTACATCATTTTGTAACTCATCAAACTGGACAAATTGTTGCACCATTTGAATAACACTCAGTTTAATCTTAAAATTGTTTGCATCAATAGTCAATTTCACGATGTTGGACTTCGCTACTATCAAGTCTGATCTAACATAATTGAACATGGTTCTCAGTTAATTTGTTTCCAGATTCTTGGATATCAATCTGACCTTCCAAGTCTTCTATCTTTTTATCTAACCTAAACTCTCTATATAAGGTTCTACAGAGATTTCTATTAGTTATTCTCTCAATCTCTAGATCTTTGTTAATTAGATGCGTTGGATTCTCTCAAGTTATAAACTAACCCCATGACTTGTAAAAGTAGTAAAACTAAAGAGTCCATAAAATAAGTAAACAAATTAAAAAAAAGTAAAAGAAATAAAGCAAGTAATAATGGCTAGATTAATAAAAGCAAGGTTTCCTAATATTCTAATCCCCTGAAATGATGCCAAAAACTTGGTTATCTTGTATTTTATTGCTTTAAACGGCAAGTGCACATTGTAGATGTAGCTAGCATTGGCAACTACAGGTTGATCCCATGAGGATTACAAGTACTAACATTTTCTTCTTTTCTATTATCGAACTGTTGAACAAGAACATGATTTAATTTAAAACTAAACTAAACTAAGATTCAACACAATAATGAATCAAGAAAAAGCTAACACAAAGACTAATCCAAATATATCAAATAACTAGTACCTAGGTAATGAATTCCCTTAAGACATCTTAAGTGTTAACCCTTTATCATGCAATTCAATTGTTGATCATTGGACCATGAAAATTTCTATCTTACGTTAATATATTTCTTAAGAATATTAACAACTAATTTTCGATTCATTAACTGAAATCTCTTTCAATTTAAAACTCCTAAGATCAAATAACTCCGATTAGTGAATTTCTCTATTAGGTTTGGCACTAATATGAAAGATTTATGTTGACTATCTCTAGGTTTGCAAGCAACTCCTTCCAATTTTGTTATATCTACTATTCATACAAGAGAATTTCTCAATATTAATCATATGAAATCAAACATTGAACTAATATCTTGAACATATTAGTTCAAGAATATAAATGCATAATTGAATCTCAATGAATCAATCAATTAAATTTGCATTAAATAAAGAATCAATCCATGGTATCCATCCCACCTAGGTACTAACAAACTTAGTTTCTAAACATAGAAAATCAGACGATCGTGTGAGTAATCTTGTATCTCAAAAGCCTTCAAAATTATGACTTTATGCGTTCACAGGAACTTAAATGGGCAAAGTGCACGATCATGTATGTGTTAGAAATTAGAACGAGATCCGATCCTGACCGCAGCAGAATAATAATAAAAGTTTTCATATTTTGATTTTCTGAAAACTAAGATCACATAAATTCTATAAAATGATTAATAATTAAATCATAATGAAGCATGAATCTTAATTCATATCTTATTTTGAAGCCTGATCATATTTTTGTCATATCCCTTGAATTGTTTTTAAAATCATTCCATCTTAACCACCATAGCCAAACAAGTATCTAGCCTTTAACGATATCCATAAAATAGGTTAAGAGAACTTTGTAACTCTTACTGAGAGGGTTAAGCAAGAAGTACTAGCTCCATTAAAGCTTAAGCCTATTTATAATAAGTTTTGAAAATTTTAGTAATTTAATTGAAATTAAAATCTAATTTTAAGAAAACTTTAGTTAAAATTACAAATAATTCTAATTAAATACCAATTATGTCCAAATAAGATCGAATATCTTATATTAATCCATATTTATTAAATATCTCACATGAATCATAAAATTTATCAAAATTTACAATCAATTCCAACCTGATTAAAATATTTTTTTCTTTCTTCATCCTGTTCTTTATGTGAGACCTACTAGGTTCACAATATGTGGGCAATGATTATAAATTATAATTCTAATTCATAATTAGAATTAGAAAAAATTAAAACTCCTTTAATTTATCTTTAATTATCCAATTAAACAATTGATAAAGAATGGTGTCTAGCAACACATCATGACCACCCAAATATTTAGGAATGTCAAAGAGGTTTTAACTAACCTTTCCATGTATGTTTTTCCCATATAATTCAATCATTTCATTATACAATGTTCCAATTAGACATAGATCATAGAATTAATGTTTACTTTGTTTTGAGTCCAATCATATTAGTTCTCCACCATTAGTTATTGATTCAATTATTGACATTTGTAAACCATTTACAAAACACCATTTTACCATAGCCGAGGATTTCTCGTATCAATACTAATCGAAAATAACAGAACATTCTCCCTAATTATTTTAAGATGATGAATCATATTTTGATCACTCAACTACCTCCATATAGTTCATGCTACATCTAATGACTACCGACTAAATAACTTATGATTAGAATAAGTCATAAGTAGTATTAAAATATAGCAATCTCCATACAAGATAACTTTGGAGACCTCAAATTAAAGGATCACTTATACAATCATTATAATGAGAATTTTTATAAACATACAAGTAATGTTCCAAATGAATTTCTCATATAGGACCAGTTTAGTGAACTTGTTCTCTAATAAGTACCTACACATTTATTTAAGTATCTCCATACTTTAGCTTATGAGATAGACTAGTTCCTTCGTAAGGAAAAACATGACGTGTGCTAGTCTTTTATATTCTATTAATATCTAGTCTTAACAGGACAATGACCAGAAACAATTTAAGGATAATACATAAATGCAATATGAATTTCATAATTATAATTTCAATATATTTTAATTTACAATGTATAATTATCCTAAGGATTTTATCATATACATCTAAATATTTACAAGATAAAGAATGTCTTTAAATATTTTGTCACTAAAATACGACCAAAAGGATTGGTTGTAGGGCATAAACCAATAATCTCCCGTTTATACTAAGTCAATCGCTTAATTATATTATACCATATCACCATATGATCATCATGCTACTGTTAAGACAATGGTTTATTGAGAGAATTTTATAAAATTCTCTACAGTGAGCACTTGCTTAAATTTTACAACTTTCATCTTAATTATCACCATATTTAAGAAAAGTTGCCTAAATACATCCTTAGATCTTTGATGAGACCTTAGCTCCTTTTATATGCCCCATGGCTCTAATGTTTAGTAATACATTACTATTTTAAATAATGTAAGGAACCATACCAAGTCCATTAAAGAACTTATTGATGCAATTAATCATTTCCACTAAATGAAAAATGAATTATATCTTAATTAGCAACCATTGCTACATTAGAACCTTTCTAATATTGAATGATATTGTTCTAAGTAAATAGAAATTAATTAATTAACTTTTACAGTTAATAACCTTATCATCTTGAACTTAAATATCAACTTATAATTAGAATAATGGATATCTTTAATACTTCACAATTACCAAACATCTCAAATACTAAACATCTTTGGTACATTGTCTATATACTTAGACTTATAATAGGTAAACAACTTCTAATATATCTTTGTAGATCTAATTCGTAAAATTAAATTGTCACTTTTCCATATCCAATAAGAGTTGTTTTTGGACAATTATGTTTTCAACAATCGAAAATTAAAATTACTGTTCTCTGTGAATAATACGTCTCTATATACTCCCACTGAAAAGGACAACTATACTCTTACTAACCTTCTTGTAAATATGATAAATCCATAATTATTTTGAAAACAAACTCTTTTGAATTTTTCATGAAAGTGAATCTTTCAATGTCTTGTAGCCTTTCAACTATGCATCAATTGTATCAATAAAGAATCTAGTTCTAATTGGATGCACTATTATGATATTTAAGCTTTTCCAATTGTTCCTTACTCCCACTCTCTTATAAGTATACATTGAAACAAACAATTTATTCAATAGGTCTGTAAGATTATATCTAACCTTTTAGATAGCTCATAATCTTTTATTATTTGATTTTGTTATAAACTTAATGGATAATATATGATTCAACTAAGCATCACATATTTGAATCATTAACTTTAACTCTTCTAAAGACTTAACATCTCATATCTAATATGAAATCTTATTAATTGATTTAATTAGAACTATTGAAGGTAAATTATTGTACTAGGCATAACTGTAGAAAAAATAATATTACATCATACAATATCTCATATTGTACTTTCTTCATTACATAAATCTATACTCCTATGGAATTTTGTTGTGAAAGCATTCACCAGAGAATCTCATTTTCTATACATAACTGAAAATTTAAAATTCACTAAATCAATGTCATCGAAGTGCTTAAGCATTCTCAATGCTTTCTACTTAGATTTAAACAATTTAAACTTTTTTTCAAAGTTTTAAATCAACATTTCATTTAATACATATGAGTATATCATATAGTCATTAGTATTTTAATAAAATATAATTGTCATCATTTTATGAATTGTTACTCAATCCAATACATCACATGTATAAGATTTAAGAATTTAATACCATTACCATCCTTTCACCAAGAATTGATTCAGTTATTATTCAACTTAACAAGTTTCATGATTTTCATACAATTCATAATCAAAAGGATACATACATCCTTATATGTAACTTTATGATTCTCATCGTGTTGATTTAACCCACATGGCACAAAAGGATAGTCTTTGTTATTCAACTTTGTATTATTGCCATTTATGGTAAGCATAAGTCTCTTTTGATAACAAACTATTTATATAAAATTGGATCAACTCATGTTTTGAACATTATAATAATGTTGAATATAAATTCAGTATCAAATACTATAAAGTCAGTATCAAATACTCATAATGATGAACTAGAAATATATATAATCTCTATCATATCTCATATAGGCAAGAAAAGTCATGTAATCATTTCTTTTTATAAAAACTATTGTCGTACTATAGCAAAGCCATTACTTGATGTCCATATTTATGCTTTTAATAGAATACATTGAATGAAACAATTTCAGTAAGATACTATAACTTTCAGCTCTACTTTATGCAACTTTTTTCCTCGCTAGCATGATGTTGACATATATCTTACATGTTGTCATCAAAGTTTATAAGATATTAGTCAACTCAAATTGTAAATACATTTTGTCATCTATATGATTTTGACATTTCTTTAAAAATTTAACATCAAATCCTTGAGAAGTATCAATATCAACATTATATAATGGACATACATTTTTTCTAACTTTAAGAACTCTTCTTAAACATATTTTATGTCCAAGAAATTTTGATTCACTAACTTAGTATCAACTATACTAAACAAGGTAAATTCCACTCAGAACAAAATATAAATGTAAGAAAATCAAGTAATTGATTTTATGTCATGACTACCAAATGAGACTAGGACCTTAATCATGTATTTGTTACTCCCATTATTTTATTCGAAATAATAGCCCTCACTACTATTCAGAAGGATTGCTCTAATCTTTTTAGTGGGCTAGGATCCCATTCAATTTTAGTTAATCTTAAGTTTGCTTAAAAAACCAATTAAACTTAAATTAGGTACATAACAACTTTGTCAATCACATTTCATTTGATTCTTATATCTATTAAGTGATAATTTTTTCCAAAACATATCTCATATATTTTTGCTAACCCTGCCTCCAAATTCATGTAATCAAGAGTTTGCTCATCTAAATCACACAAATTTAGCCAAGTAGAACCTATTATCATAAAACAAAACATATTCGGATTAAAGTAGCTTTAAGTTTGCTCAATAAGCCTAAGAGAAAATAAAACTCCGATTATTCTTATAACAATGGAAGGAAGCAATCACATTCTCAACATGTACTTAATATTTTAATGAAGAATTTAATATTGTTCATCTCATTAAACAAAAAATTGCATGTAGAATATTACACATATAAAACATACAATTCAACATGCATCCAATATATATATATACATACACGTATACAATTTATGCAATTGCAATCAAATTATATGTATAAAACATCAAGTTTTGTTTGATTCTAATTATTGATCCTTATAATATAAAATAATATTTCCAACTCCTTGAAAAAATTAAATTAGATTAAACTCATTAATTCCTAAATATATATATTAAATTACTATTTCAAATAGAAATTTAATTTGATTTGAAAACAATTTTCAAATCCAATTACAAACTACTCATTTAATAAAATTTAATCGAAAATAATTTTCAATAAAATATTCTTCTTACTTATTATAATTTGAAAAACTCCCTTTTCAAAATTACACAGATAACACATTCTAATCCAATTAAAAAAACTATTTCTAATCTAATTAGAAATTATTTTTCCTTAATTAGAAAACAAACCACTTTCAAAATTAAATAAATCACTTTTAAATTTAATTAAGAAAGTCATTTAAATTATTTATTTAAATATTGACTATTTAATTAATTAGAAAAAATTTCTTTAGTAAGATAGAAAAATATTTTTAAAATATTAAAGAAAACTCCTTATCTTAATTAATAAATGAAAATTTTTCTTATTTTAATCAAAAAATATCTTTTCTAATCAATCAAGATACTTATTGTTCATAAACAAGAAAAAATTTCTAAATAAATTGAAGAATAAATCTCAAAACAAATAAAGTCATAAATTTAAGTTATCTCAATCAAATTGAAATAAATAAATTTAATTAAGAAACATCTTTCTTAATTACTTAAGAAATTTTTTTTCTTAATTTTAAAATTATAATTATTTAATTTCAATCAAACTAAAACCAATTAATTCTAATTTTATAAACTACTTATCTAAAATTAAATTAGGAATTAATCGAATCACTAATCTTAATCATATCAAGAAAAATAATTACTTTAATATAAAAGTAAAGATCTCATCTTAATTAATATAATCTCATTATATTGGTTATCTAACATAATATAATTATGAAAGATAACTTTTTTAAAGATTTACTAATTGATTTGATAATTAATATAATTTAATAATTCAACTCCTTGAAAAATTAAACCAAATTTCAAAATATTCCTAATAAAATCGACCCTTTGAAAACATTTTTCAACCAATTAGTTAACACATTTCAAATTTATTAGAAATTTAAACCTACTTCATCCTAATTAAATCAATCCAATTAAAATAAAAGGTTAAAACGTATAAAAGAGGGGTATTGTAATGCACGAACATATTATCATTCTGAAGTGCGCACTGCACGCGCCAACAGGGTCTGTCCCTCAGATGTTGTATTCCATGTGGGCGCGTGTACGCATGCGGGGTTTCGCCATCGTCTGGTTTTTCTCTGCTCATGTTGCGCCTCCGTATTGTTGTTGTCACCTGTGCTCGAGCCTGCGGCGTCTATCGCTACCACATCGCTGTCGATAGTTTGACCACTAGCCGTGTCGCCACTGCTACCACCAGGAATAGCTCCAAATCGTCGACACGTTAATGGCCTCTCACCAGCAATGAGTCACCTGTCGCTACTGGTGAGTGAGGAAGGCTCCACTAACGACATCTTTAAGGAAAACAAACATACAAAAACTAACCGTAGATAACCAGAAATTGCAACAGCCACAAAACACTTATTCCAAATAAACCACGTAACCCAAACAATCCAACAAATTCAAATCTAGAACATTAAACCAATCCATGTTTTAAATCGAGCAAAGAAGGATTCCACTATGGAGTTAGCAATTTTAATGTTCCAGAATCCACATTCAAATATGGGTACAAGTTTCTTGATTATTCTCATATAATCATCATAATTTAGGGATTTTGTGTTTCCAGAAACAAAACAATAAGATTCATTTTGGTTTTCACAAGACTGAAACAAAAAAGGGGTGTTTGTTTAAGTTTATTTCAATTAAACAAAAATTAAAATTAATTAATGAAATCCTAATCTATATTAGGAACATGTGTAATTTTTATTTGAGAACCATACTACTTTTGCATCAATAAATTTTAATCTTTAATGTTTTTTAATCAAATCAATGACAATCAAACAATTTTAATCAAATTATAAAATTAAAGTTTGTTTTAATACCAGTGTTGAAAAATCAGGACAAGATTTAATCCTAACCGCAGTAGAATAATTATAAAATTTTTTTGTATTTTGATTTTTCAAAAACTAATATCACTTTAATTCTATAAAATGATTAACAATTAAATCATAATAAAGTATTAATTTTAATTCGTACCTTATTCCGAAGCTTAATCATATTCTTATTGTATCTCTCGAACTGTTTCCGAAATTGATCCATCTCAATCACCGTAATTCCACAAGTGTCTGAACTCTAACAATATCTATAGAACATGTTAAGAGAAGTCTATAACTCTTATACAAAGATTTAAGCAAGAAGTGCAAACTTCATTAGAGCTTAACCCTATTTATAATAAGTTTTAGATATTTTAGTAATTTAATTGAAAATTTATAATTTCAATTAAATTTTAATTAAAATTAAAAATAATTCTAATTAACTACCAATTGTACTCAATTAAAATATAATATCTTATATTAATCCTTATTTATTAAATATCTCATATTTAATCATAAACTTTCTCAAACTTTACAATTAAGTCCAACTTGATTAAAATATCTTTGTTCTCTTCAACTCGTTCTTTATGTGAGACCTATTAGGGTCCCAATATATTAGTAATGATTATAAAATATAACTATATTTCATAATTATAATTATAATTATAATTAGATAAACTAAAACTCTTTTTTATTTATCTTTAATTCTCTAATTAACAATTTAGAATCATATGTCAAGATTAGCGTTTAGTAATACATCATGACTACTTAAATATTTAGGAATGTCAAAGTAGTTTTAATTAACCTTCCGTGCATGATTTTTCGTATAATTCAATCCATTTATTATATAATGTTTTGATTAGACATATAGCATAAAATTAATGTCTAATCTATTTTGAGTTCAATCATATTAATTCTCTACCATTAGCTATTGATTCAATTAGTGATAGTTGTAAACTATTTATAAAACTTCATTTTACCTTAGCTAAAGATTTTTCAAATTAATATTAATCAAGAACAACAAAACATTCTCCCTAATTACGTTAGATGATGAATCTTATTTTGATCACTCAACTACTTCCAAATAGTTCATGCTACATCTAATGACTACCAACTAAACTACCTATGATTAGAATATATCATAAGTAGTATCAAAATATAGTAATCCCTATACAGGATAACTTTGGAGATTTCAAGTCAAAGTATCATTTATACAATCATCGTAGTGATAATTTTTATAAACAAGTAATATTCCAAATAGATTTCTTATATTTGGTCAATTTAGTAAACTTGTTCTCTAATAAGTACCCACACATTTGTTTAAGTATCTCCATACTTTAACCTATGAGATCGATTACTTTCTTCATAAGAAAAAACATAACATGTGCTAGTCTTTTTACGTTCTATTAATGCCCAATCTTAATAAAATAATGACTAGGAACAATTTAAGGATAATACATAAATATAATATGAATCTCATAAATATAATATCATCATAATTTCATTTGCAATGTATAATTATCCCATATACTTTATTGTATATATCTAAATACGTACAAAATAAAGAATGCCTTTAAATATTTTGTCACTAAACTACAATCAAAGTGATTGGCTGTAGGGCATAAACTAACAACATATTACTTACAAGGGTGTGTGTTTTCACATGGGCAAAAATAGCATCTTTAAACCTTTACACATTTGCATTCCCCTACATGATCCTTATACATGTCTTTGTATGTTACTCACATGAGCACGTACATATTCACATAGACGTGTATCTCTAAAACAACTCCAATTATTCCATTATAAGCCACGATTTTTCTTAAATTCTTCTCCTTTTGATCCATTAAGGTAATTAAGACCTGAAAATATACTTAAAATAAAACAAGCACAAAAAATAATGCAAAACTCTCAAATAACAAACAAGGCACGCAATATGAGCATAAAAACATAGGACAATGATCTTTTATCACAATTAATTCGTCCTTTTACATTCTTAATCAATTGCCTTCTCAAATTTATACTTGAAATAGCTTATAACCAAGTAATCAATTTTTTGTCGCGTTTTATTATTCCAATCTTCAAACATGATTAATTGGCATCAGTTGGCAGTAACTTCTAGTAAAGTAGGTTGTTTTACCTTAGGCCAGTTGTTGGGCAGATTTTGAGAAAAAGCTCCATGTTGACTCTATCGCAACAAGTTAGCATAGCTATGTAGCAGTAGTTACAGCTGCAGTAGTCTTATGTGGTTAACATTTCGCCTAATCTTTATTATTGCTTATGGTTTTAATTTCTAAGCTCTTTAAGGAGATGCAAGACAGTGGGAATACCATAAGCTTTATATGACTTGATACTTAAGATTTTGGCCCTTTAAATTTAAAATATTCCTTTCGAGCCAGGGAAGGTTCGGTTCATCCGTGACAAGGTGATGAAGATTGTCTTGTTCCTGTACAGTTGCGGCCTGACATTGCTCCACGACAGTCTTGGACTTACCATCACGAGCCTCCGAATATTGGATACTTTGGGCATGAAATTCTCTGTCTCCATATTTGTGTACCAACCCTGTCTCGTTGGATCCAAGCCATCCATTTATGCGGGATTCACATAAATGAATGGCTTGGATCCAATGGGACAGGGTTGGTACACAAATTTGGGGACAGAGGATCTGCCCCCGACACTTTA
This sequence comes from Erythroxylum reticulatum, assembly GCA_025504915.1. Lineage (NCBI taxonomy): Eukaryota > Viridiplantae > Streptophyta > Magnoliopsida > Malpighiales > Erythroxylaceae > Erythroxylum > Erythroxylum reticulatum. The sequence goes on from JANSVA010000005.1 coordinate 43,010,560, forward strand.
TTTCCATATGATCATGGGATGTCAGATGCCATCATAAAAGCGATGTTGAAATATTGACAAGGATTTTATGATTTTTTGTTATCTTTATTGTGTTAGAATACTATTGCATATTAAAATTAACTTGATCTTTTTGTACTTTTTTGTGAGTCAATTAGAGTTACATAGGGTAACCATTTTCCAACAAATGATTATGTAACAAAAAAAAAAAGTTGGTCAAATGGGAAAAGGATTGGAGATTTTAAGAAGAAAGGTCTTGTTTAATTTTAATTGATTAAAGAAATTTAGAGTAAGAAATTATGAGTGTTTCAAATGCAGTGTTTATGATCTATAGAATCTATAATAAACAGATCAATTGAATTTCCTAATAATTAAATATTTTATCTAGCTCAAATTCAATTTTTAGAAACTTATTAAATGTGAAATATTATTGAATTGATAGTTATCTTTACTTATGTGACAATGCATTATTTTATCATTTATTCCTTTTCCAAAACTCACCCCTCATTTTCAATTTTACGAATTAAGTATTGAATCATTTTATATATTGAGTTTATAAAATATGTGTTTTTTTCAATTTAATTTAAATAGATTTTCACTAAGATTATTATTAATTATTTTAGTCAAGCATAATCATTATTAAGTTTTTATAGCGATGACGAAACGGACCAACTATCATCGTTAGGTTATGATTTGATATTCAACTACAAAGTCTAATTTTTTAATGCTAGATTGAAAATTTATAGAAAGTCTGCGAGTAAAGATTCTGCTTTCTAAACATAAATTCATGATATGACTTGTATACAGGAACGATTTCGTGAGCTGACAAAAGCCACGTATATGAATATTGACCACTCAATCCTCTAGCCAACCAAACTACCGCAATGCGATACGTTAGCTCAATAATTGAAAGAAGGAATGCTACAATTATATTCTATACAAACCTGTCACAAGCTAACTTCCAAGGGCTTAATTAGTAGATAAATAATTGTATATAGTTCTGGTCGCTTTCTTTTACCCACCACATTTATTTTTTTAGGCTACCCGGATTTTTTTTTTCTTCATTATATGAGCTATCTTCTAAGTAACTGACTCTCAAAAAACAAAATCTCTAGATAGATAAGTCATTTCATGGGTTATTATCACTATAATATGAACGATATTGATTGTACAGATGATAGAGATGCAAACCAAAAAATTACACACACACACAGACACCATGTCCTGGGAATTGAAGTGTTTTGATAAGTATATTTTAATATCTTTAAAACTAAGCAAAGAACTGAAGTGGTAAAATAGCAAGTCATTTAAATTAAAGCAGTTCAATGAAGGATTAATCAATGTATATGCGCAACTGATCCAAAAACACATACAAATGCCTAGCACTACTTTCCATGTTCTAGTTCATCTACTTTAAGAAATTAGATTTCAAGTTATTTAAAAATTGGGCTCAACTTCTTCCAATTCCTTAACTATAATCTATCAACAAACTTCTTTTCTTTTTTTCTTAAAAATTATGTGGAGTAGTCTTTAAAGGAATCTTTAATCTGAACAAGAAGAAAAGGACCATAACTAAAATTTGTGACTTCCTACCAAACATTTGCCTATCTTTTGGTCCGTGTGTTTAGTAATATATATAGTCAATTGCGTGAACTACAGGACAACCTTCATTAAGGTCATAGGAAAGAGTCATAGAGGCTTAGCTTGCTTTAAACATCTGATTTCTCTGATGTCTGTATGAAGGAGCTTTGAGTTACTGATAGTTTTAATTTGGTGGTACTCTCTCAGGAAAACATCTTCAGCTTCACGAATGGCGAGTAATGAAGGTGCTAAGCGAAGCAACTCTCCACAGACACAGTCTCTTTCAGGTGGCTTCTTTTCTTTGTCTATCATTGCACATCATAGAATTTTGTTGTTCGCACCAAAAAAGACGATAGAATAGAGCTGCCTCGTGTCATTATTTATAGTCGCTGCTCGCTCCGGCTCCCTTTCTGTTTCCTTTCATTTTATTGTCACCTTTAAAACTGTTCAAATATTGGCTTGGGTCGGGTTAGTATCTCAATCCATCCAATTCAACCTGAACCCTTATTGACCCGACCCGACTCGTCCTTGTGAAGAATACCAGAGAAAGCGTCGGAGTTGTCTCTTAGATGGTTAGGTCATGTCGGAAATTTTGAAGACAGTCCGACTTCTTTGCTAATACGTCAAATTTGATTGCTGCCTCTCACGGTTTTTATTTTGGTGGAAGTCCTTTATCGTCTTGGGCCTAGCAAAAGTTGTTGTCATTGGGTTATTTATCGTCTTGGACCTCTTGGGCTTAGCAAAAGTAGTAGTCATGCGGTGCTTTGTGAAAAAGTAGTTTTACCACCTCTTTTTTTACAGTAGTATTTTAGATCATAAAGTATAACAAAGAAATAAATTTTCAGTATATTTCTATATTTTTTAATCGACAATCTACATAAATTAATGCTAACTTAAAAAAAATTTGACCTTAAATTTTTAATAAATATTAATTTTATATTTATAATAATTAAAACGAATTGTTTTTTAATTTGTATGTGTGTATTAATTAAATATTTAGATTTTCTATACAATCAATCGAATAAATATTTTTATAATTATATTCTTAGAATGTACAGGGAATTCTATTTTCATAATTTTATGTTAAATATGTTAATTTGAATTCTAGGCTCCTCTCTAAAAAATCATTTATTTGTAATCCTCATAAAGATTAGATAACTGAATATATATATATATATATATATAATATAATATGTAATTATCATGTGTAAAAAATTTGAAGTACGATAGTTACGACAAGATCTCATGATTGTTTTATTCTAGTAATTATCAAATTACCATATTTTACAATTAAGATTGGTTTTACTACTTAAAATTTTAATTTATTCTAGTATCGTGAATACCTTTTGTTAAAAAATGTCTATTTATGTTTCTCTGATTAATTTTTTTTGTGTCAATGTACGTTTACTGTTTTTCATATAATTGGAAGAAAAGTTTATTTTCAATTTCTTAATACTAATTTTGGATAAATTAATCATTTTAGTTTTATCTTAATAAATCTCTCTTTTAAATTTATAAAGTTTAGACTAATTGCTTAGATTAATCTAATTAATATAACTTAAAATTAGTAAATTTGGGGTATTTTCTTCTAATTTATGCAGTCTTCTCAATTTTTTAGTGTTTAATCATTTCAAAGTAGGAATATTTTAAATCTACATGTGTTTCTTTTAGTTTAAAATTAAATTAATAGGGTGTCATGAGAACTAACAATTTAATCTGCATTAATAAGGTAAAATAGTAAGCTAAAACTTTTACTACTGATCTTATCTAAAATCAAAGCCTTTATAAGTCTCATAAGTATACTTTAATTGGGAATGAAAATTAGTCTAGCATATTGTGTAATTAAATTATGGAAACAAAATAAAATTATAAAATTTTTACTTATTCATTTGATTTCAGTAATTTTTAAATTTTTAAATTTCAAAAATATTAAAAAGAATTTTGATTTTGAGTTAGACCCATTAGCTTGAAATAAAAAGCATGAAGTATTAAATAATTTAAATCGTCTCATGTATATGAATAATTTTAGCATAAGCTTTATATATAATAATCTTAAAGATTGTTGTCCCGCGAAGTGCGTTACAGAGATACTAAATCTTTTATAAAAGCACATGATGTTGGGCACATTCAGATCATTATGATTCTAATAACTTAGTATTATTCTGCGCAAAAGTAACCAATTCATCAAAACAAATTGTACTGATTAGACCTAGTTAGTTGTCCGATAGGTATTCAGACATCAGCCACTTCTGTATGGTGATCTCCAAGAAACTTGCAGTTCTAGCTTCTGTCTACTCTTTTGAACTGTTCTTGAATTTGAGATGAAAATTTCAGGGATTATAACTACCAAATAATATATAAATTGCAGGGATTTTCCATAGAATATTGTTGGTCTTGTTTATTGGGATTATTGGATGGGCATACCAGGCAACCCAACCTCCTCCACCAAGGACCTGTGGTTCTCCAGATGGGCATCCGATTACCTCACCAAGAATGAAGCTTAGAGATGGAAGGCACTTAGCCTATAAAGAGCATGGAGTCCCAAAAGACATGGCCAATTATAAAATTGTCTACATTCATGCCTTTGATTCTTGCAGACATGATGCTTTAGTTGCTGATCATGCTTCATCGGTAATGACTCAAGGATTCTGTGACAAAAAATTACCTTAATTTGGAGCATTGACGTCCCAGTAGTTGGCTTTAATTGACGGTTGGTCATTTTTCAGGAACTCGTTGCAGAACTAGGGTTGTACATAGTGTCATTTGATCGAGCAGGTTATGGAGAGAGCGACCCTCATCCAAAGAAGACATTAAACAGCATTGCTTTGGACGTTGAGGAGCTCGCTGATCACTTGGGTCTAGGACCCAAATTCTATATAATTGGTTATTCCATGGGTGGTGAGTTCACTTGGACCTGCCTCAAGTACATCCCTCACAGGTATCAATAATTTTTTTTTTACTTGATAAAATTATAATCTGAAGACTGTATACATACCTTTGTCCTTCATATGAAAAATGAAAACCAAATATGTAAGCTTCAAATTTTAGTTCATAGATGAAAGAATGAGGTTTAAATCTCTGACTAGTAATTTGTCGTAGGATTAGGCAGTCTCAATAGGTATCATTTACTTAACAAAACCTTTTTTTAGAATATATGGAAATAAATAATTTAAAATTTAACAAATTATGCATCCCTTATTTGCCTATGCATACAAGAAAACTAATTAAATGTATCTTGTGAGTTATCTCTAAAACCCAAATGAAATAGTATTTTATTATTTTTTAATTTCTATTCTAAATTTGAAAACAATATATAATATCAAAACTCTACACGAAATTTCATTAATTATGATAAATGTTCACAATTTTTTTAAAAAAGATTTTGAGTATGTAATGATATTGTTAAGTAGGTAAAATTGTATGTATGTCAATTAAAAGTAAAAATTAAGCTTATAGGCGTACGGTAGATGTCTAAACCTATGTAAGTATTAGCTCTATGATTTTTGTTCTTCCTCTTACGAAGGTTAGCAGGAGTAGCCCTACTAGCTCCGGTAATTAACTACTGGTGGCATGGTTTTCCGGCGAACTTAAGTAAGGAAGCATTCTACCAACAACTACCAGCTGATTTATGGGCTAGCCGTGTTGCCCATTATGCCCCTTGGCTATCCTATTGGTGGAATACTCAAACCTGGTTCCCTGGTTCTAATGTCATTGCCGGTGTTTTTGATCACTTTCCTCCTAAAGACTTGGAAATCTTTTCTAAACTTACTGAGAATAACGTGGTACGTCTTTATCGCCTAAAAGCTTTTCTTATATTAATTATCATGAAAGATTATTTAATACTTTTTTTTAGTTCATGTGTGAATTGTCTTGTATGCAGAAAGAAAATAAGGTAAATTTAGTTTATAAATTAAAAGAATTATAAAATTTTGGGTCGAAGATGGTATAATTAATGTATTAACATTCAATATCATTAATTCCTAATTAGCAATTTGAACTTTTATTATATGTTTATTGTCTATGGTTTTAATTTGTAAGCTCTTGATCAGGAACATGCAAGACAGCAAGGAGAATACGAATCCATCCATCGAGATCTGAACATTGGGTTTGGCACTTGGGAATTTGATCCGTTGGAGCTTAAAAATCCATTTCCAAACAACGAAGGTTCTGTTCATCTATGGCATGGCGCTGAAGATCCTCTAGTCCCTCTGCAGCTGCAACGTTACGTTGCTCGACAGCTTTCTTGGATACACTACCACGAGCTACCCGGTATGGGACATATGTTTCCATATGATGAAGGACTGGTGGATACAATCATAAAGAGAATGTTAGGTAGATAGTTGAAATCTGGTTGATGAATAATTTAATGATTCTCCATATTAAGGAACCGTATGAATTCTAGATATGGGCAATCATAGAACCTGTAAAAAAGCCATGTACATCCGCGCTTGAATGAGCTCATTGTTAAGTGAAATTACATACACAATTCCCTTCTAGGAAATTAAGCATATCGAGTTTCTCTAATTACTTAATATGTAGGGTCAGTAATATGTAAGTCATTCAGGATCTCGATTCCTCCCTCAACTAGTCTTAGCTCATATGGTAGAAGCCCACTGTCGCATAACATTTGGTCGTTTCAACGCTCCGTTAAAAAGCAAACGCAAAAAGATGACCTCCTTTTGACCTACACTCTCACAAGAGACATAAAACATAATTCTACGACCAGAACACAATGCTTGTATCTTCTTTTTCCATAAAACATTAGTAAGG
>JANSVA010000005.1:43053312-43071057 GCA_025504915.1 Erythroxylum reticulatum
ATAATTATAAAATTTCGTAATTAATATTGAAATGAACATGTCACATTTAACTTGTGAATGGAAGCAATATATGATAGAGATCTCTACTAAAAAAAAAGGCTCATAGAGATAGGAGAGAACAAGGAGGCGGAACATAAAAAGAGGGATACTAGGTAAAGATAGAAAGAAAGGAAATCAAAAACTTTAGAAATTATGTCTATTCGATAGATACGAAGTAAAGGTGATTTGTCTTCTAGTCAGTATGGAATATCCATCTTGGTCTCTTGCCAATTTTTGGCTGCCACTGATTCTCTATGATCTCTTTTAAAGTGAAAACGAACCGTGAGCACTAACACTCATTCTCCCTAGGTCCTTGTGGTGGTCTACGGTGTGGGGTTCCTTTGAAAACAGTTAGCTTCTCTACAAGTGTCCTACAAATTGGTACCGTTCTATGCAAGTGAAGGGTCCATTCGTCATGTCCCTTTCCATTGCTAAATGAAGGGATTCACTTCTCTTTATGGATCATAGAATGTATATTCTCTTTAATTTTCTTCAATCCTTTATTGTTTGCGTAATTTCAGAAAGAAATGCTTTAAAAGTCTCCTCCTCCATTAAAGTCTTAAAACGCTTACCTATTTAGTAAAACAACATAAAGAGATTATACCAAAAATATTAAAGAGTATAAAGCTTTGAGCCAATCAGCCGAATGTTCCGGGTAGACCTTAATTTAACAGAAATCTAGATGAAGTTAACAAAGATCATTATAACAAAAAACAATTTGTTTTCGTGATCTTGAGAATAAAAGTTAAATATATGTATACTTATTAGTGTTCTCAAAACCTATATGATATACTTATTAGTGTTCTCATAACCTATATGATATACTATATCTCTATCCTTTTTAGCTATTATTAGAAGTATTAGTTACCCACAATTATAAAATGCTAATAAGGGCTAATTTTTTGCTTCTCTTAGTATCCATTCTACTTCAAAATGGAGGTTATTATTGGTAGAACTATCTCACTGTATTAGCATGTTAATTTGGTAACATTGGTTAATATATTGATGTATCATGTAATGTTAGGAAATTGATAATTAACTCGTAAATACAAAAAAATGATATTTTGCTGAGTATTATATTTTGCTAAGTTATAAACGCATTAATTATATGAGAACTAATTATTCTATTCCATATTAATAAAAATATTAAGTTTGTAAAGTCATTAGTATGTATCGGTTCTTAATTAATTGATTTATTTTACTAATTTAATATACTGTTGACAGAATCTACATTTAAACTGCATGCTGCAATTTTGATGTTTGATTCATATTTAATCTACTTTGATATTGTATTTTATAATCAGTATTGTACTATATACTGATTATAATTATGTCAGCGCCAATAATAATTCTTCCAATAACTGTAGTATCAGGCCTTTGCAATTTAAAATGTCATAATAAGTATTGAACTATAACGACAACTTACATTATAAGGACCCATAAGTAGGACATCTACTGTAACTAAACTTGGACCAGTGATTAACTGTAGCGTGATGATAGCCAATCAAGAAGCAATATCAGGGACCCAACACGAGGGAGACATGAAGAGAAAGCAAAACAAATGACAAAAATAACATATCAATGGTGTTATAGAAACTAAACCACAAAGCACTGATACACAGAGAGATTGCAACTAGCCCTGCTGCAAGAGTCATTTCGTCGGGGTTACTTTTCCTCTATTATATACCTATCCCTACCTAAACCAACCAGATCTAAACTACAACTTGCAGTATATGTACTTCATCAGTGCATATAAATATACACATGGGGTTCCTACAGGAATGGTGTCCTTTAAGAATCGACACCTGCTAAGTGGTCTTGTCCATCTCTTATCAAGCCCTACTGTGTTTTTCTATCTTCCATAATTTATTTCCCTCTTCACTCACTCTTTCCCATCCAACATCCCATATGGCAAGAATAATAGAACCTCTCATTGTTGGAAGAGTCATAGGAGATGTTCTTGATTTATTCACCCCATCTGTAAAAATTTCTGTCATTTACAACAATAGGCAAGTGAACAACGGATATGAACTTAATCCATCTACAGTTGCAACAAAACCTAGGGTTGAAATCCAAGGAGGTGATATGAGGAGTTTCTTTACACTGGTAGTCCTCCATTTCACTTATATACATATAGTATTTGTTTAGTTTATGTGAATCTGTATATCATCTATTTTTAACTGATACCTTGCATCTTGTGTGCTTGCTTAATGTCGATCTATTTTATTCCAGGTCATGATAGACCCAGATGTTCCTGGTCCCAGCGATCCTTATCAAAGGGAGCACCTACACTGGTAATATTCGAAAACGAGAGAAATTCTGAGCTAGTTGACTCGTAACAATAGCATAAATGATTAAAAGTTAAGCCATCTAAATGTGTTATCTATAATTAAACTTACGATGTACTGAATATCAACTGATATTCTAGAATGTTACTTTCTACACACACACAAAAACTGATATTCTAGACAAAACATGCTTTACTACTATCATGGTCTAATGAATAGCTAGGGTTTCTACTTGTTGATCGGCTGCCTAGCCTGCAGAAACAAAATCCTGATGGAAGGCATATTATTCTTATATTTGGTCTTTCCATCTTCCTCAAAAAAATGCAACAGTTCAGGGCAAAGAGCTACAACTAAAAACCTTTTTCTCTAATACTTTTGATCCGTTGTTGCTGGTATATGAAATAAGATTGATAGACGTAGACCTAAAGAAAGTTGGTGATAGATATTTCCTCACGGGCACTTTGGAAATTCTACAGGTTAGTGACTAACATTCCAGGCACAACTGATGCTACATTCGGTAAATTCACGACTCTTGTGAATTAATTTTTTTTCTTCACCTCATGTAACATCGTTCAGTGAGTAATGCTTTAAAGCGATGTGAAAGAGACTATTCTGATCCATATTATTCTGTCTTTATTTATACTGAATAGGGAGGGAGGTGATCAGCTACGAAAGCCCAAGGCCTTATATAGGAATACATAGGCTTGTGTTTGTTCTATTCAAGCAAAGACGTAGACAAATAATCAACCCACCTTCTTCAAGAGATAACTTCAACACTCGAAATTTTGCTCTGGAAAACGATCTTGACCTTCCTGTCGCTGCTGTTTACTTCAATGCACAAAGAGAAACTGCTGCAAGAAGACGCTGATGAACAACTCAGACCCTTAATGGCAGGCCAAATAAATCCTGTATTAAAAATCTTCATCTGGGATTTGGTTAAATCTAGAAGCATTCAAATGCTAAGTGCCTCTAAAAAGAATTTATTTGCAGAAAGAAGCAAGGTAACAAGCTATGCGTTGTAACTCTGTCATTGTATGCTTAAACGATTAAGAAGCTATTTTAATACAATAAACCATTGTGTCATTATTAGTCCATTTAACAGCATGGATAGATGTCATGTATCAAGTAGTCGGTCATCGCTTCAAACTTTCAACAAAAGAATCATTGTGTGTAACACGTCACGTCGTGTCACTGGGCGAACCTGCCAACTCTTTCGTTGCCATTATCGTTTTGGAGTTTTGAGTTCTTTAGGGTTTCTTTGGTTGGGCTTGATGGTGTTGTTAATCGCGCTCGTTATCATCACATCAAGTCTTAACTATCATTTCCCGTACGCCTTCTTATACATGCTTTTCAGGCTTTCGTATCTCTGTGGCAGAATCTTTTAACTGTGCCAAAAATGTGGCTCCTACCATTCATGGCTTGAGACAGTCAATGAAACTACACTTTCCATATCTAGCAGATACCCTTCGCCACTTATATATCTAATTCCTTCTGAACTATAGGTTAGTCACATCCGACGAAAGTTTCCATAATTACTGGCCTCCTAAACATGACGGTTTTTAGCTGATGATGAGTTACATCCCCTTGATCTCCAGGGCTAGAAGACTTATGGCGGCATTTTTTGTTATTAATTGCAAGGTATTATGCTTATGTGATAAAGCCAAAGAATGTATGTGTGATTTATATAGATCCTTCCTGCTCCAAGCTAGAGCTTAGAAATTAGACGCAATCAATAAAATTAATACGACAGTTCTTAATTTTAGTAATCTAAAAGGAACTTTTTTGTTAACTATTACGCATTTTAATTATTTTTTTCCCTTTTCATTAAAAAAATGTCTCTGATTCAACTCTTAGTATATTAAATGATGTTCATTTATCACTAGCTTAATTTTTATAAGTTCCCCCTCCACGTTTGTCTATAGGATTCTTTTTAGACTATGGAGTAAATCATGTAAGGAAATAATCCCAAATCAAATTATATATGCAATGAAATAGTTTTTATAAATTTGTAAAAGATCTCTTTAATAGAATATCTTCAAAAATAAAAAATTAAAAGAATTTGAATATTCTATAAAATTTTATTCCTTCTCTAATGAAGTTTGTAACTACAGGTTGTTTAATTATCCAACTCCTATTAATATTCATAATAAAGAAAGAGAGTTTAAACTTTTAAGGGGGATTAATAAGAATGCTAGTTTTATTAACATCTTTTATTTTATAGAGACATATTAAGGTTTCTTTCAAAATATAATTAAACGTAATTCCTAAATTATAATCAAACTCGAACTCTAATTATAATTACAACTTAATATTAATAAAATTAAATATATTATACTTGATTTTTGAAGTTTTTAAACCTAAAAATTAAGTTCAAATTAATTTAGATTAATTTTTCTCTCTTTAATTATTATAGATGACGTATAAGGTTCCCAATATATTGATGATAATTATGAATTAAAATTAGATGAATTAAAACTCTTTTAATTTATATTTAATTCTCTAAGTTTTCAATATATAATCATGAATTAATATTAAAATCTAGCAATAAATGATGACGATCTAAATATTATGAATGTCAAAATAGTTTTAACTCAATTTATCCTTATTCTAAAAAAAAATCTTAATCTATCATTGGTTATAATATATAATTTAATTATTTCTTCATTATATGCTCCAATTAAAAATAGAGTATGAATTAGTGTCTGCTGTATTTAAATTCAATAATGTTCTTTCTTATTAATTAGTAATTAATTCATAATTGACATTTAAAACAATATTTTAATATCTAAGTTTACTATAATTAGAGAATTTTCAAATCATTACTAATTAAAGAGAATAGAATATTTACTTTAGGAAGATAAATTTTTGTTGACTTATTTAATTATTTTCATATAGTTTATACTATATTCAAATACTAATAACTGAGCTACATTCAATTGAATAGATCATGTGTAGTATCATAATATAGTAATTTTTATACAAGATATTTTGGTACTCTCAAGTATAAGGATCATTATACAACCATCACAATATGACATTCATAAATACATAAGTAAAGTTCTATTTAGAATCCTTATAATTTGGAAAATTTAGTGAACTTATTCCTTAAGAAGTACCTACATATTTGTTTAAATATTTCTATATTTTAATTTATGAGAATGATTATTTCTTCAAAAAATATGACATGTACTATTTTCACCATTTTATCAATAATTATAACTAAAAAAGTTTATGAATAATACTTAAATTTGATTTTAAAACCATAATTATGATGTCATTTTAATTTTAATTAAAGAGCAATTATTTTGAGAATTTTATCTTTGGTATTGAACATTAAATATACTACTAAAATGCAAAAATAAAGATAAAATATATATTTTAAACAAAATACTATTGTTATATATTAATTGCAATCAATTGAAAGAGTATAAATTAAAAAAACAAACATATATAAATACTAGAGTTTGAACTTTTTGTGATCATGAATTTCATTTGTTTATTTATATAAGATCTTACTATTTCAAGAATATAGAGTATAATTTAGACCATGGAGGAAGATAGACATGTATAATTTTCAGTTAGCATTATGAATATAATCATTCTATTTCAATTGAATTTAAAGGTTAGATTAATTAATTAATTCAGGCATTTCTTATGATGTCTCATTTCTTACACCGCTATGATTTGACAAATAAAGAATAGTCTCGAAGCCTTAATCCTTCTAATTTTCCTTCTGGAAATCAAAACAAAAGGCTTGCAACCTGCAGGTATGCTTATATTATCTTGTTTTAAACAAATAAAGCAAACATTAATTTTTTTTTCATTTATAGTCATATTAATCTTCATATAGTTTAAACGAAACAAACTTTTAAACTTTTCGTCACTGTCACTTTAATTATAAGATTATATTGCGTTTTCGGAAATTAATATAATATTATACTTCCTTCCTCATCCAGCCTGCAATCTTTGACTTGTAAGTTTCGAGGTTGAAAATTGAAAAGCGTTTTAGTTATGCGACTACACAGCAGAACATACATAAACATAACAAGCTCAACCCGCTGATAATGGTTATCGACCGTGATTGATATACTTACTGTGTCGTCTCTTCCAACAGTTGATTGTCCATTAAAGAGTCAGCTAGTTTTTAGGGGTATAACGAGTGCTTTAGATGAATCAGTCTTAGCTTTATTGTAGCTCGGTTAGAATCTTAACAGTTTTTTCTTTTAAAACTCAAATTTGACTATAAGCTTTCTTTCAGCTAGATTGAAAATATCGTAAAAAAGGTGTTGAAACTGGAATTTGTTTTTATTAATGTCATATAAGCCCAATTTTGTACTGAATTTGTATCAAACTTCATGAATGATTCTCCATTCTAGAATATACTTAGTGTGACCTATATTTGTAAATGTATTATATAATTTGTTAACTAAATTATTTATTGTGTACTAAATACTGAAATTATTTGTTGCCAAGTAAATACTAATAAAAGGCTTTAATCTGTATATATAAATTATTAATTAATACTTGTTAAGATAATTCATTAGATTAAATTATTTAGCAAAGGAATTTATGCGACTAATCTAATTTCTAAAATAAATTTATAGTTAAATTTCAAACAAGGCTACAATTAAACTTAAAGGAAGTTTATGATGGAGTTTTTAAATCCAATTACTCACAAACTTTATCAAGTTGAGTTTGATTTTGTTGAAACTTGAACTTGACTCATTTCAAACATAAACGAATGAGCTTTGAATGAGTACTTATTAGGAGTTTGGTTTGAGAGTTTGTGAATGAAGAAATTGAATAATTATAATAAAGTAGTATTTGCTTTAGGGTTTTCAATTTCAGGGGAATGGATTTATCCCATTAAATTTGAGAATCTACTAAATCCACCAAAAGGGGTGGGTATCGAATTTTCATTCCAATCTAAATTTGTATCACGTTTATTTTTTACTCTTTTAACTCCAGCCTTTGCCTACCATCCTCTTTACTTCTTTATCTCCTCTCAATTCCTTACGATCTCTCATTCTGTCTTATCCCGTCTCATCAACGAAGGAATTTTTTGTTATGCGCCTTCAGGTATATTTTCTGAAATCTCTCGTTTTAATTTGATGTTAAATGAACTGGATAGAACCTAGTTTCATCTCATTGTAAATGAGGCTTTTGCTCCTTTTTTTCTTACATATTCTCATTTTATGATTTAATTATGAGAACAACCAATCTGCTATATGATTTGATGATGTGAAAGTGCATATGGTTATAGCTTGAACGATAATCATAAAACCAATATGCTGATTTAATTTGATTTTTCGTATATGGTTTTAACTCTTAAAAAAAAGAAAAACACATAGCGAAAATTGATTAATTTTTTTTACAAACATACGGAGATAGCCCCAATAAACATATAAGGGCAAATTATTTTCATTTTTATTGAGGGTAAAAATGGTATTATATTATATTTCATTCCCATTAATGCAACAGACCAAACAACATTATTGGTATTAATACAGAAATTCAAGTTACAAACCAAACATTATTTTTCTATTTTTCATACTCATCCCCATCTCTATCGCCTTCTATTATTATACCCATATCTATAATCAATTCCGTGCTCAAACCAAACGCCTACTTAAATCTTTGAGTTTAGCACACGGAGTCCTTAAAAAATAGATTAGCTGGCCAGTTTGCTTCTTTTCGTAATTTGTGTTAAGTTCATCAAGACAATTTTATACAATTTGCTTACCTCATGTCAATCTTATAAAATAGTAGACCTAATCGTTGGCAAGGTCTAATTCCAACTTTATATTGTTTTAAAGTTCGACATCCAGTCAAAAGATTGCACAAGAATCTCATCCCTAATTATATTCCAATAAAAAAAATGCAAATCCGAAGTATACACTTTTGCCTGTATTTTTTAATTTATTACCTTGAAAGTTAATTATTAAAGCTTTATAAAACTATTTAATAAAAGAAATGACGTGTTCAAGTTTATTATTACTGCTGATGTTTTAATCATAATATTTATAAATTAGTTTAAACAATAAATATTATGATTAAAACATCAGCAGTAATAATAAACTTATGATTTGCCATAGTTATAATGGGGAAGAATTTATGAATAAAGGCCCTATTTGGTAAATGGCTTATCAATTATTTTTTGACATATTGAAAGGTTTTAATTGTTTGATCATGTCAAATTGTTAATAATTATGTTTGGTAATCAATTGATTGGTTGGCGGATTGAAGTCAATTTACTAATTTTGAAAACGCTAAATTTTTCTATATCTAAAAGTTATTACAAATTACTCTAAAAGAGATTGATATTGAGATAGAGATAGGAAGAGTAAGTTTATTGTTTAAATTTAATATTTTTAATTTTAATTTTTAAAATTGAATTAATATCAAATTTGAGTCGAAATATACAAAGAGTTATCATCCCATTATATATGTCTTCCTTTAATTTTAAAAGTAAACATAAAGATAACTGAAATGATCGAGTAAATTGTACATATAAAGAATAATTTGTGCAATTTTTGCATTACATAACTATATTAGAAGAAGTACAATTGACAGTTCAACTTTTAACATCATCGATCAAGCTCCTGAATTTAGATCTCTAGATATATTTGAAGATGTTGAAGTTAACTCTATACAAGAAGGCATTAAAAAATTGAGAACTCGGGAGATGATAGCTATTCGTTAAAATATTGCTTCTAGTTTAATAGTAGTTAGACATATTATTATAAATCTTTCTTTAAATGATAGTGTTGATTTTTTTTGTTCTATCTAAATTTTTATAAGAATATTTAAAGAAATACTAACATATAATACTTATGTCCTTACAAATCTTTTTGAAAGTTATTTTAAATATAAACATTTTTAAGTAAATAACTGATGTTATTCACTGGTCAAATCAACTATAGTAATTCGTTGTCAGCTAATCGCTGATAGAAATAGCCAATAGTGATTGCTAAACAGGGCCAAAAACTAAAACTAAAAAGAACCAAATGAATATTTCTGTTCAAAATTGAAAAAAATAAAAGTGAGGCTAAACATCCTAATTTGGAACTTATTCTAGAATATTAATCAAAGTAGTAAATTGTTTTATATAATACATACAACTTGGATAATAAGTCTCAATGGATGTTCTACCTCGAAAGTGGGATTTTTATGTATTTTTAATAGATGGATGTGGTTGTTCCAAAATTGTTTTAATAAAATCTATGTTCAGTTGAAAATGAAATAGTGGCAGTTCATCGTCTTACAGATCTTTTAAACTAAGCAGAACCCACAAAATTTAGATATTAAATTCACTAAGGTTCAAGGTCTGGGTAGGTTTTGCTGGGAATAATCAAGAGTAGGGTAAAAGGTAATTTGGACCGTTAATCAAAATAAATGTTAATTTATTATGATACCGTCCTGAAATAGTAGCAAATATAGGCTTTTCTACTGCAGTAGGAGCGAACCGGAAATCTTAATGTGGGGATGGGATATTCTCCAATATAAATAAAACCAAAAGAAAATAACAATATTTTGAAATTAAGGATAAAATTGAGTCTTCTTCACTGATTGGGGCAACTCAGAATATTCTCCTTTCTTTTCCTTTTAGGTCATATGTTTTGTCTTCTTGTCATGGACTTGTATTCTTGTAATTATTGTCACGTGCGTTGGAGAAATGATGGAACAAGCATCTAGTTTTAGAGTTGAGGCTGAGTCTGGCTGTAAAAGTGAATTCACTACTAAAATTTTTCCCTTGAAAGATCAATGTGGAATATGTAAAAGTTGCTAATGCATTACTCGACTAAAATTAGCGTCACCTATGTATGAAAGGTCCTGCAGATAGCATAAGCACAGAAGTTGTCCACCTTCTAATATGATTTTTCGTTGCTGTATTTGTGTTTTTCATTCATTGAAGCTGTATCTGATCAAAAGCTCCTCAAAATGTTGGAACGGCGGGTTTTGCAAGTCGAAAAGCATAAGCTGTTCTGCCAAAGACAAGGCCTTACATGAAGATGCAGTACTTGATGATGCTATTGGAACTGCACTTGAAACATCCGCTATTGGCAGCAAACAATTGGCAAAAAGAGTACTTCTGGTGGCAGTGAAGTAGCTTTCCCAGTAATGGGGAGGAGGGAGGTTGTTAACAGCCTCAAGATCGATTTCAAAGAGCTCTTCTTCTTCTTCGATTTCTAGGGGACCGTTGATGACTGTACCATGCTGTGAAGAGTCTGCAAGAACAACAGAAGCCATAATTGCGTGTTTTGTTTTGGTTTGTGATGTGAAACGAATTCTCTACAAATACAAGTATCTTAGTGGGATAGTTGATCTGAAGAAGGGAGCAGGGAAGCTGGTAAGTAGAACGCTCCTCAACAAATCTGCAACAATAAAAAGCTGAAACATATTAAAAAACTGTATGTATTTGTTCTCTAGCAGTTTCTACAATACAACATCTAACCTATCCTGTCACCTATTTCCTCTTCCCTTGGCTTTTATTTATTTTTTTAATCCCATTTTGTTCAAAATAGAGCCTCTATAATATATGTCCTTTTTCTATTTTTCGATTATCTCTCACCAGTTGTGTAGGTCTCAGTAGTAAACGGTGACCACCACTTGTATAGAAAAGAGATTGGGACTAATTCAACTTATCTATAACAGAATGCGATGAGGTTTTAAGAAGAGTTGTTGGACTTTCGCCCACCCAAGCCATGAATTATATGTCAACCGAAGTAGACTTAATTACCTCAACAGAAGATAAAAGATATCTGCAGAATCCCCTCAACAAACCTCTAACAATTTGTATTTCAACGACTATATACCACGTTATCAATGGCTTCCCTCACATTGGAAGAATGTAACGATTCTGATCAAGCCCACCAACTGCCCAGAACAATAACCACAGGAGTCAATGGTCGCTTAACCTTCATAAATATATTAGTAATTAATATGGGGTTGTAAGTCCAATTCTAGATTGGAAATCTGAATTTCCGTAAATGCCTATAGGGAGTTTTTAGCATTGAGATCTTATAACATCTCAAGTGAAGTCAAAAATTACTGAACATCATGAAACCAGTTTTTGTTCCCAATTGTGAATCACCGACAACAAAGTTTTTAACACCTCTCTCGCAAATTTGGGGTCTACGCCATTGCAATAACCTTCCATGATAAAGGGGATTGCAAGAGCTTTAAAAACTTCATAATTAATGATTCAAGCTTCAAAATTATACTCCTGCTGATGGACCGAGCATAAATCAGACATATGATATCTTCCAGTAAGTAATTGAGGAAGCAGGATCTCCAATAAATCAATGAATAAAACAACCAAGAAACAGCTCATAGTGATATTTTTCTACGCGACGTTTTGTCAATGTGGGAATTAACATATACCCATATTCAAACAGACAAGCATCACAAGTCAATGAGAGTAATGGTAAGGCCACAGAAATAAACCATGAGTTTTGGCGTATCCTCACTCCAAAATCTGTAAGGATATTATTAGCATATAAAATTTACTGATGATCCAATATCTTAACTGCACGCATTGAAACATAGTTGAACGAACTTTTCAGACAGTTCCTTCCTATTTTCGCTAGAGGGATAGCACACGTTATCTAAACAAGCAACAAGAACACACGACTAAATCCGTACTAGGATCTAATGTATTAGCAGAACTACAAGATGTTTCCACTCAAGATTGGCCTTTGGACAGGAATCGATAATCAAGGGACTGATTATAACTAATAAAAGCCATAACTGGTCGGTGAATAGAACAGGACATCAAATAAGATGGCACAAACGGAATACTTTCCTGTTATTTGTAATCCTAGAGAAAGGATTGGGGGAAAAAAAAAAGATGAACATATAACTAGACTCCGAATGATCGTCATCTGAAATTAGTGCCCCAACAACATAACTAAACTAGCAATGTTTGAGAAATAACAAACTTCCCAAAGCAAAAATGTTGGTTCAAAGGACAAGCATCCTAAGACTAGAAGATTTCCAACATGATTGTCAAAAATATAAGCTAACTGCAGAGATATCGAACACCCAAAATTTAAAATTTTGGCATGCCGAATACCTCTGATCTTTGCAAAGGTCTGGAAGATGAGATCACAGGATCTTTATTGCCATAAAGCAAATGTTGCAAACACACACGTTGAGCACTTTATTGGTTATGGAAAAAAGTCAACCCAATTGTCTAATCAATGCGTGAAGCTGTTTCAATCTATTTCACCTGGCGTGCACAATGAAGCAGAAAAATCAGACCATATCATTTGCTCAAGGCAAGCATCATCAAGTAAATATGCTTATATAGGATGAGAGCAAAGAATGATAATCTCTGCAGGTAAAGTTATTTACTAAAATATACATTTTAAAATGCAAAATAATTAATTTGTAATATATTAATAGTAAAATATCTTATATATTCTAAGATTACTATATTTACTAATAAATTAAATATCATGTGAGAGATAGCATTAAAATTAAAATTAAACTAATTATTATTTTCTGAAAGATGATAATAGTTCCATAATTCTGTATAGTTGTAATGAGATCAGTTTTAATTTATATTTTGTATGTAATGTATGTTAAGAAGTAAATATTTTATTCCAAAGAATGTTAAAATAGTGATGAAAAGTTTATAGGTATAAATTTTACAAAAAATAGATAATTTCTTATTTATTTCACATTAAAATATTATATATATTATATAAATCTCTTCACATTTTATAAGGAATAATAAATGAAACAAAGTTATGTAAAATAATAAAATTTATTATTATTTAATAACTGAAATGATATATTATTGAGAATATTCTAATACATCAAGTAAAGAAATTGTTAACGCAGCACTTCATTTATCATTTTTTCAAGTAAAAAATCAATTATATCTATAATATCCAAATTACAATCGTGAAACAATTATTTTAAAAATTAAAGTTGATTTCAATATTTTTTTAAAAAATAAAATTTATGTTATATTTCTTTTTTACTTCTATTAACAATATTTTGGAAATTATGAAATCTTCAATACATACATATCAAAGTACTTTGGCAACGTGTTCGACTATTTTTATAATTATACATAGAAGCTAAACTACTGTTATCCCTCTTACCATTCTTCCTATTAGCTTCCTGGAATTCATGCAACTACGAAACAATTAAAACTTGAAGAATTTTAATAAATATTCATTATGCAAATTAAGTCATATTTTAAAGAGTAAATTATTTCAAATATAATCTTTCAACAATTTATCAAATATATTCCAATATTCATTTTTATAATACTATATATCACAACCTATAAAGACATATATTTATATACTTCAGTGTAACACTATTAATGATAGAATAACAACGGCTAAATAAAATTTCCCATTTTTAGTTGTTATAAATGGGGAACCAATGCATGTTTTCAAAAGTGGAAGGAGGCTGAGTCAAGGTGATCTCATATCTTCTTGCTTGTTTATTTTGGGCTTAGTGGTCTTCACAAGATTGGCAAGATTCAACACTAGTAATTATCAAACATTCAAGTTTAAAATTAGATGTAACGGGCTCAGGATATCAAGCCTAGATTTTGTGAATGACTTATTAATGTTGTCTCAAGCTGATGAAAGTTTGCGAGTTCTCTCGTGTCTTTCTTACACACATTTAGGGCATGTTTAGTTAATATTTTTGGTATATTCTTAAAATTTAAATAATTTTTTGCTTGATTAGATAAAAATATAAGAATACCTAATTTTATGATTAGGTATTTCTTAATTTTTAGGAATAACTAAAGATCATCAAAAGGTGTCTTTAGCTATTCTACGAATAGAGTTATTTGTTGAAGACTTTTTTTTATCCTTCTTAATAATAATAAGAAGAAGAATAATAAAATTAATAATGATAATAAAAAATAGTAATAATATTAATATTAAGAAGAAGAAGAAGAAGAAGAAAATTAATAATAATAAGGAATTCAATAATAATAATATAAATAAATATAATTAATTAAAATAATAAAATTAATAAGAATAAGAATAATAGTAAATAGAAAATAGAAAATAAATAATAATAATAATAATAATAATAAGGATATTTTGGTATTTTTGTTACTTATTCCTTCTCATTCCAAGTTTATATTTTCAAACCAAATACTGACATGTAAATTCTTTAACAGTAAACCAAACAAAGTAATATCGATTCTATTATATTTCTCGTATTCTCTATTTCTAAGAATAACTATTTTATTCCTTATCTATTCTAGCTTTTCAACCAAACAGGTCGTTAAAGAGTTATCGAGTTGGGATTGAATGGTTAGAAGAGCCATTTAGTGTTATCAATAAGGTAATGAAAAACTCCTAAGGGCTCTCATAAATCACTCGCCCAAAGATTATACAACCTCCTGAAAAATACTTAGGACTTCCTCTTACTACTAGGAGACTATAATTCTTTGAATGCATCCCTTTAATTGAGAAATATATGGAAGAGATTGAGTATGTGATACAATAAGAAGTTATCACATGCTGGAAGGTTAAAACTAATTAAATCAATCATTGATTTCTTACACATTTACTAGTCCTCACACATCTTTTTAGCTAAGGGAGTAATTAAAACAATAGAGAAGGACATCAGAACGTTTCTATGGGTTGGTGAAAAGGAGGGGAAATGTCAAGTTAAGGCGACTTAGAAGGAGGTTTGCATACCTACCACTAAAAAGGGTCTAGGAATTACTCCTATTGGGTTGTCTAATATGGAGGCTAATGAAGGATAGCGAGGCTCTTTGGGTATAATAGGTACAAATTTACAATATCATTCAATTACTTAAGATGGGAGACTTTATAAAAGGAAACATTAAATTTATTATAGGAAATGGCAAAATAACTTTAATATTCTATGAAAAATGGAGCCAAGCGTGTCCCATCTTCATAATTCAACATTTCATCCCTTTGATGAACTTGATTCCAATCAATGCTAAAGTGAAAGAATGGATATAGGGTAACTAAAAGAGAGAAGTGCTTGAAGTTGCAGTCAACTTTTACCATCCTACAATCCTAATTCAAGATGAATATATATGGATAGGTAGGGGGCTTAAGACAATATACCAATCATTCTTATAGGTAATTACTAAAGACTAGAGTCTGGAGCAAAATTATTTAGGATAGGTCTCTATTACTCAAACTATCTTTCCATAGACTAAACACATTTGATAGATTGCAATTCTTAAGTATGACCAATATCTGCCTCTTAAGTAAGGGAAGTAGAATCTATAGAGCATTTATTTTCTGGGAGCAGATTTCCAATGAAGTTTGGAGTTTAGTTAAGGAATTATATCACCAAGACAAAATTGGTGAAGACAATATCATGGTTTCTTTCAACTACTCTACCAAAAGAAGAGAAATCACTTATGTTGATTGCCTTCAAGTCTTGCTTATATAAAATATAGGATGAAAGGAATGCCAAGTGCTATAAGGGTGTTGCGAAGACCACAAAATTTAAAAGTCTCAATTAGCAATATGTTAAAACAACGCAGCAAAGTAAACATGTAACATTTCTGAGCAAAATATGAAGACAATAGTTGTACAAAGGAATAAGGCTATTAATATATGACAACAGGCAATATAAACAAAGGAGGTAACACAGGATGGGAAGAAGAACATAACTTGAAAAACAACAATAAGAGATGTCAAATATCAAGATGAACTTGTAGAAAAACAAAAATTACTAAGTTAGGGAGAGTAATAAAAACAATTGCAATTGATCTCAATTAAAAGGATCAAATGTAGAAATATGGTGAAATGTTTTGACCTTGACACTAGGTGGCCATGCAATTGGTGTGAGGGACACATGTCCTAAAATGAACTTGATTTATATATAAGATGTTGGTTTGAGTTTCTATTTGTAACAAATGTATTAATGACATATGAATTTTTATTCCTTTTACAAAAGGGGTAGACACTAGTGTATAAACTTATCATTATTTCCTACTAAAAATATAATTATTTAATTTATTAAAAACTACTAGATGACACTGTATTAATTAAAACATGTAGTCATAAACCCATTTATTTGTGATCAAGCTCTAATGCTGCACTATGATCTTTTACCTCTAAATTTGATGTAAAAGTTATATAATCAATTCCTCTTTTAATATTGATGGGCCCAAAGGCATTATGAACACTAAGCTAGTTAGTAATAAGAGAAAGCAATCAAGGTAAAGGTTTGATAAAAAATCAATCGAATGATAAAAATGGAAACACTTATTAACTTAATAATACTCTCAAGAACGACTAAACAAACTGATAGGTCTAAATTACAATATATTTTTTCCTAAAGTGTATTTTTAGTTTTTTCTTATGTGATAATCAAATGTTTAGGACTTAAATGTATGTTCTTGTTAGTGTTTTTGTGTGTTTTGTTTGATTAATTGTTGTTTAAGGTAAGACTTTGATCTTAATTATATAATTCAAAGATTGTTTGATATGTTTAGTGATGAGTAGAGACAAGACAAAGTGAAGAAAAGATGAAGAAAAGATGGAGAAATAAGTTTGACACGATGCAACAAAGAAGTAGTAGGATGGAAGTCTCCGACACGATCGTGCTAGAGACTTGGATCAATCTCATGCACAAGCATTTGTTTGCCAGGATGCGAGTTTTTTTTCATACTTTTGAAATTTCATCAAATGTTTGATATGTCAGTAAGTTAAAGCTGAGCACCAGGTTTCATTTTATAATAGCCCATATCATCCGCTCACAGATGTTGTCCGCTTTGAGCCTTGGCCTAGCCAAACCCTCACAGTTTTGCTTTTTCCAAGAACTTCCTAGGAGGTCACCTATCCTGGTACTACTTTTTCCCTAGCATATTTATCCTCCGAGTTTGATGGGATCCGGTGCATTAGGGCATGGAAAATGCATCTTGCAGGGGAGGCTTAGCCTCCTGCTGGTCCAACCAACTCGAGTACTGGCTCTGATACCAATTTAATTGTCACAACCTGGTACCACATTAGGCCCATAACAGCCGTCGCATAACTAGGCTAAGGACACTCATAATATCCTTAATCTAACTATGCAAAGCTAATTGAATATCTTTTTTTAAAAAAAGTTGGGCAGCATAATGATTGTATTTTAAAAATCATAAAACCTTCAAACAATTTTAAACACACTTCTATATTCACAACCAACCACAACTTCAGGACTTTAAAATCCACTTAAGGTAATCTCAATAATAGTATCAAAAGATTCATACATAAAGTTATTTATAAAACACAAGGCAATCAAAAGTTAACTTACAAAATTATAAAGCATATCTATATAAAAACAGTTCATGAGCCACTATACAACAAAAGTACAAAATAAGAAACAAGTCGAAGAAATCACTTGAAAAGTCACCTTTTGACCGCATTGCCTCTGAAATTTCCTCAGATGCAAGTCCTGCTAC